>JZRM01000005.1:0-96451 GCA_000963415.1 Blastocystis sp. subtype 6
AGACCACTCGGGCAAACGTGCTCTCCGCCCAAGCTTCATTGCTGCATTACTTGAAACAAACATGATACAGACCAACATAGGGATTATTCGCCATCTCCTCAGCTAGCGTCGTTACCGGTCCATGGCCACTTAGTACTGTTGTTGCATAAGGCAGCGAGAAGAGTTTATTTCGAATAGACGCGATGATAGCCTCCGAACTGTGTATTAGAAAGCGCAGCATCGCCTACTCTCCGCCATCGATGTCTGTCCGTCCGATGGACCCCTTGAAGAGCGTGTCTCCGCTGAACAGAAATGTTCCAAACAGATAGCAGCATGATCCCGGCGTGTGGCCTGGCGTGGTGATGACACGTCCCTCACGCGAGCCGACGTCCACCGCGTCGTTGTCCTTCACGAAGTTCACGGGAATCTAGCGCTGACTGCGAGAGAGCAACACTACGTTGATGCCATACGTCTTACCCTCGGCAACAACACCCTCAAAGAGACGGTAGTCGTTGCTGTTCATGTAGACAGGTACCTCCCCAATAGAGTTCAGCAACTTCGCGATTCCTGAACAATGATCATGATGACCATGGGTGAGGAATATCTTATCAATGTGGAGGTTAAAGAACGGAGAGAGAGTACGATGGATATGTTTACGTTGCATTTCTCTATAGCATCAACAATCTTCTCTGGTTCTTCTCCAGGATCCACGAGAGCACCTATAGTTAGAATTTTGCTACGAACTGTACCTGTTTTCAGAGAGTCATCCCACATCAAGTATGCATTCTCCTGGTATGAACCGTTTGGGATCATGAACACCTTCAGTAGAGCCGGATGATGTCCTCCGCAACATCCATTTCCACAGTCCTCGCAATCTCCACCACACTAGGAATAAAACATGAAGAAAAAAGTGACATCTAAACTAGAAAGGAAGAGCAACATGTCTTACCACCATGATGACCGCCACAGCCACAGCCACCACCATTACAGCCGTGATGGAATCGAACAGACATCGCAGTGGGAACAAATCGGCGAGCAAGCAAAACTGAAGAACGAGCAGCACGAGAGAGGAACATCATAAAAAGTCTTTAGTCGACGTTACGATGTTTGCTACGGAGAATTACGTTCAATCGCGTAAAGGAGATCGTGGAACATCACGTTTTGACTATTTGCAGCAACTTGTAACAGAGTATCAGGATACAACAAAGCAAGGTACCTGGATTCTATGGCCCTTTATCGTAGAGTCCAAGAGACAAATCATTGCCAACTTGGCTAACTTTGCTTATGATCCCTATAACTATGCTATTCTGAATGAACTGAATGTCGTAGGTATATTTAGCCTGAACTGACCAGCAAGCTTGACCTCTTTTTGGATGGTCTTGGTGATGAAGATGAGTTAATCGTGGAATTTGCGATCGGTGGCATCTGTAACTGTATATGTTGTAATGATATTATTTCCCTCCTCAGTAGACCCTGCTTTTCTAGATATCTTGCTGAGCGAAAAGGGGAACATTAAGAGCATAATTCATCTTCTGTCTAGCACGAATGAGAATACTCTAATTTCGTCAATGGCCACTTTGTACTATCTGATTGATACTCCGCTCGGTTTACAACGTGTGTGTGTTGCACCATCGTAAGATATAGTTCTCGCGAAGCCATCCGTGAAAACGGCTCTTTCTACTTACGCAAGTTGTGAGAATGTGAAGATTGCGAATATAGCTTCCTGCATGCTGTCTCACTTGGAAAATCTGTGATCTGTGAAATGTTTTCAGCAAACAATAAAATCATTGTCTTCACCATCAATTTCATATCTGTTACGTCTAAACGTTTGACCATTGTCCCTTCCTCGGTTATAGCCATTATTCCCTCTATTGTCATGGTTATTACGTCTTTGATAGTCGTGCTGATTGTTGCCACCCTGATGTCTATAATCCTAATGTTGATTTCAGACAGCACGTATTACTAAATTTCGTACATCTCCGCTCGGGTGGTAATTGTCAGAGCCATGGCCACCTCTACGACGAGAATAGCCATGATCGTCATGATGATCATGATGATCATGACGTTGTCTTGGTGGAACTCGGTTGCGAGATCTGTGAAGATTGCTATGGAAACATGCTAGCTCAAGACATACGGATTATATACCACGTCGAATGTATAACTCTGAATCAGACGACCGTTTTTCTTTAAAGCTTCGCAGAACAGATCCACGTCGTAGAAATAAACAATGACATCTCGCTTGGTACCAGGGCTAGGATCATCTACCTCTGCCTTCTAGAGATAAAAACGATTTGTACGTGACAAACACGACTCCCACGAATAGAGAAAAAGTCTTCAATAGACTTTTTAGTTACATAATGTGGAACTTCTTTTAATTCTAACTGCATTGTTAAAAGATAAAAATACGCGCACAGCATAGCTATCTGAGCGAAGTAGGGGCTTAATTTGGCTTATCAGGTCATCAACCCGTTCTTCCAGTTTATGATCAACTTCTCTGGTCAATAATAATCATGGAGTATCAATACTCATCTTCAGAGGTCTCTATATCCTCATAGTCATCGTCCTCGCTTAGATTCCATTGATTCATGCTATTTTCTTCATTATCAGTAGTTGTACTCATATCCCAGCTGTATATGAATGCAATGACAAAGTATTGTGGGCGTACTGTTGCTATGGCAACTAATAACGATAAAACCCCGATCATTACTATTGTTAAAACAAGCAATAATTACATTATTATTGGTGAATAACTATTAATGGCATGATCTCTGTATCCCATCTAGATATGTGAGTTCAGCCGAAGACGATTGTTTTGTAGATATCCAAAGAATAGAAGGAAAAGGAGTGTAAAATATTCTAACAGTGGATTAGTTGTAGAAAATAACCGAAACTAGATGCAGGGACGAGAGTGTCAAAGTGTAAACTAAATTATCTGGAAAATAGGGATATCGACGATATAGCAGCCGATCTGTAGTACTGGTTGCACAGAAATGGGGAATATCATTAAGCAGGCAACAATAGTGACTGTGTTATTTTGATGACGGGCTGTAGACTCGGGATCAGCGGTATGATTCAAGTGAAGCAAACAACGTGATCATACTAGGCAGAATCCATACAGGAGCAGTCATATCTAAGAGGTTTTAGTATCCCTAGTGGCAAGACTGACATCAGCTGTTTACTAGAGGTGCTTATTTTCACCCAGAGAGAGTGATTGAGAGAACCATCAAAATGATACATGTTTTAACAAATCCTGAGTAGCAGAAGAGTTACATGTACGACACTGAAAATAACTGCATTTCAAGTCTTCACAAGGAGTGTAATGATCACCAGTGTGATCACTCGATACGATCGAATTCCATGTCTCATCGCGCTGTTAAAGAAGTTGTTGGCGGATTTGGACCATATCCAGAAATCACCTACAGAAAGGAGCAAAGTTTAATAATTCCCGCCAAACCAAATAGTGTACATCTGCACTTTTTGATCAGTTAGAATCGTGTGAGACCCAAACTGTGGTCAGTAACATAACTAGAATACTAGCAGATGACCCTCTGCATTAAGATGTTTTTTGATACACAAACTTCAGCAAATGAATCAAGAAGGACAAGATAATCACTGAGTGAATGGATAGGATCATTGGGAATCATAACAAGCCATTACTTGATTGTTTTCAAGAGCTAGTGTCTAGTTTAATCCAAAAAGAAGATCACAAACATACATTCGCTCCCACAATGTGCTTTTGACATGATGATTCTTATCCTATGCGATTGTTTGAAGCATGCTAAACAACCATGATTGGAAATACTGAGCTCCAAATCCAATGACGAGAAAGGGAGTAATAGGAAGATATACTACTATTATTTGCATTCTCAATCTATGTCGTATTGATTTCTTTCGTTAAGGTCATTCTGTTATTCAACTCTTTCACTGCATTGATTGTTTTTTCGTATTTTCGAATGAAACGATAGTTCTTTGCCACATTCAAATAAAAATATGCAAAATAAACCTTTCTGTGGAAAGATAACAGTGGTGTTTCACATAAAGTTGTAGGCTCGCGCATCAAAAATGGGAGTACGATATTATTCGCTCGATGTCGCGAAGGGCTTTGCAATAATATTGATGCTTCTTTCGCATCCCTTCTCAGGGACCTATGCAACTGTAGCCTTTCCTTTCCTAATTACATTTGCTGATACAGTGCCAAAATTTGTTTGGTATTGTATTTTACTGCCTCTAGGAGTAATTGGAAACATGGGATCATTCTTTGTATTTATTTCGTCTATCTGCGTGACTTTGTCATTTTTAGATATATCAAAGAAGGGATGGAAAGTTGTTTGGAGATATCTTAGTATGAAGTTTATTTTCGCAATATTGCTCCGAGGAATGGAAATATTCTGGGTGTCCTGGACAACAGAATATGATATGATCGAAACAAGGCGGATTCAGTGGCCTATTGTATCTCTCCCTTTTTCTAGTGATATTATTGATTGCATTGGATTCAACAGCTGGAGTATTTCTTTGGTTGTTTATCTACTTCGTCTGGTCCCTTTTCTGCGAGATTATCGCCTCCAAATATATATTCTATACTTTTTATCCGTTCTTGTTACCGTGTTCTCAAGATTTTTGTCAGAATGCTGTTCTGTTGCTATGCAATGGAGTAATTCCCACCGTTTATATATATTGGAGTATTGCTTCTCGAAGATGAGTAGTGGGACGGATCAACTCCCTCAATTGTGGCCGTTTGGTCTTCTTGGCGCTGCAGTTGCTATACTGTTTCATTCTGGAGTTCCGCTTTCTAAATTGGTATGGTTTTCTGGGATTGTTTTTGGTGTGAATTGCATCATCGGTGCTGTCTTTCTGTATCCTGTGGACGATTTCATAACGGAGCTATTCGAGCCATTCAAGCCCGAGGGATTCATGTTTATTTCGATGGGAGTGGAGCTCGTTGTGGTGCTGATTTGTATATTTATTTTCGATGACAAAAGAAGGTCACCCATGCGAAGGAGAGGTTCTCTGAAGCGCACCACGTATATGAGGAGGCTGAATACTCTGTCGCTCACCATATTTGTCCTGGAGAAATGGCTGAACAAGAATCTTTTGGTCCTATTCGAGCTATTCTTTGGAGAGCTGATCGATACCACGAAGAAAGAAATCCTGTGGACCTGGCCTGTTGTTATTTTATTTTCTGTAGTGGTTGTTTTTATCGTGATTGGAGTTGCGAGGATTTGGGAGTACTTCGAATTCCGTTACAGCGTGGAGCATCAGATCAACAGGATATTGCTTTGGCTCTTCGATAAACAGTACAATAAAGTAGATTACAAGGCCAATATCTACGGCCCCATGAATGAAGTTCAGCAAGAAATAGACTGTGGACACCGTGACGATGATGTGGAACTTAGGCGCCCTATCGAACTCGTAGAAGGTAAGGATGCAGTGGGTGGTTGAATCGTAGTGGATCTAAGTACGCAACACTTTGATAGTTTCTGTGTTTGTTAGAAAAGAGAATATGCTAAAACAATTGAGGATAAATAGTTACGGAGGATAACATGAAGTGAGTAACAGCAGGACACCAACTCCTCCAAAAGAGCCTGATTCTCAGGATTATGACCATTCACTAGGAGGAAATGACGAATGAACATATCTTCCTATTTATGAAATGACACTCCAACGATGTACCTCTTCGTTGTTCCGTTCCTCATTCACAAGCAGTTCCATAATCTTGCTTGCATTCATCGAAAATTTGCATAACCTACAGACATTCTACACATCACTTGCAAGATAGGCACACACCTTCACTCCATTAACAACACACTTCCGATTCTTTAAGTCATACGAGCATACCACTTGATGTACCAACTCCTTCTCTGAAGCTCCACAAATGTCGCATTTACCACATGGTTCTGAAATATGATTCTTCTCCGAATATTTGCGAATGGCTGTTTTCTCTGTAACCCCGTTAGGAAGAAATACTGGGCATAAGGCGGGGCATTTCTTCTCTACAATGCTCAGAAGAGTAGGTAGGTTTTCCATAGTAACTCTGTGGAATCAAAGCGACTGCATTTGTCTGTTAAATGAGTAAGATGGAAGTGGGAAACAGGTCCCATGTAGTCTAGCAGGTTAGGATAGCGGGTTTTCACCTCGCCGACCCGGGTTCGAGTCCCGGCATGGGAGCTTTTTTACTTTTTTCCAATGTCTCGAAGTGATCTTCATCCCTCCTCGAAGATTAATGCATTAATTTTAAAAAGGAAGTTAGAGGAGAACGCAGCAGTAACTAAGGGAAAAGTATGTCATGTATAGACTGTTGAAAACGAGAAGAACTCGCAGTACATAGGAAAGGTCATCGAAGGGTACGTGATAGAATGCTGTAGTCGTTTGTAGAATTGAGCGAGATGATGCCAATCTAAAACCAGGGAGAGAGGAGGTAACAGTGGCACAGCTGGATGAGGAGGACCATGTGCGTATGTTCTATTTCCTTTATTGTAGCCTGAACGTGCTATTCCTGATATTCCGGAGAATAAAAGAGTGCGCGACTTTTTGCGTTCTATGCCACTCACAGGCCACGGAGCGGCTTTCGGTAAAGCAATTTATGTTGTCCAGTGTTACCGCTGTAAGGTAGGTGCATGGACGAGGTGTGATGTAGTGCTACGGTCACCGTGCTGGAGATCCTGAATGTAAATACACCGAAACGGGCGATCTAAACTTGGAACTGCAGCGACGTGTACGTTAGAGCTCCCTACTGATATGAAGATTCGTGAGGACCCTCTTCGTGTGTTTAAACCGATCGAGCATGAAGGAAAGTCGCACTCCAAGTTTGTGAAATCTGTGGGATTCATTGTAGAGTGGAGCGAATGAAGGAGCTGCTAGAGGAAGCAAAGCAGGAGCGAAGACACCATCATCGCCACAAAAGACGAAGAGAACCTCATGTATCCAAACAAACCAACGCTAATTCGAATTAAAAATACGTAACAATCGCAGTTCTTTTATTGTTCTTTTATCGTTCTTTTTTTCTTTGAGTACAAACGGACTATCATCAGAGAGATTCCCTTCTTCCACCATCATCACCATTCCTTGGTCGATCATGTACCGAAGGCACTGAATTAACGCCGATTTTTGCCCATCAAACGTTGCTTTCATGAATAGTTCGTCTTGGAGAATCTTCTTGATCGTTAGTGTCGATGCATTTCGATAATAATTCAAGATAGAATTCGCCGCATGTGCCGCCGGAGTGCTGTCTGTAAAGACGGGACTCTCTTCTAGTAATGATTGATCAAGACAGAATTGACGATCCATCTCCATGTGATGGTTAAACGCATAGGAATTAGACACAAATCCTAGATAGTTTGTCCGGTTCGTTGCGCGCTGAGCAATTTTACTAAAGTAGGTGTAGTGAATGATTTCGATCGAATTCAACGCTGAAGGAATGAACTTGTTGTTCTATTCATTACTTCGTCTCATTCTATACAGTCTTCATGCTATTTCCTCCCCAGATAGCAGGAGTGATTAACTTCAATCGCGATGCAGTTTCATCACTGCTTCGCGGTCTCAGCTCCACTTCTTCACACTCACAACTCATCTCCTTCTTGTCCCACACATCATACTCACACACCCATGGTTTCGCGAAATAGGACTGATCGATATACGAAGGATGAGCTCGTCGCTTGCCACAGCGAGCGCACACCACATATTCTGAGTGATACGACAATGTAGGATCGGATGCAATGAGGTGGGATCTATTTTACAGCCATGCCAATCGCTTACAAACGCTTCCCTCCACGTCCGCCTCGGTTTCCCACAGCTCCCTACAAACACAGCGCATGCCAATCATTACGCCTCGATAACGACCTCTGCCTCTACCTCGGATCAAATGAACACGAGACGTAGATGAAGTGCCTCTCAGTTTCTATGTGGTGAATGGAGAGAGACGGTACATCGAACTGATCTTGCAAGGAGCGATGAAGATAGTCACTATTGCTGTCTAAGGTATAATTGGAGAAACGGAGATACTTTGATAATGAGAGGGACAACTAGATGGAACGAAAAGAGAGAAAGCTACATTATGAAACGCGTTGACAGTACAATGCTATTGATGGGGAGACAACCTCGGTGATAAAGAGACCCACAAGTGACACAACGCAATAGTTGACTTCGCCCATGTTTATTACACTCGCTGCACTTTACAGACTGCGGTGAATTCAGATCGATAGAATTACCTTTGCAGTGATGTTATCTCGCTTTTTGTGGGGAACAACCGTGTCGAGCAGAATAATCTCACTAAATCCGGAGCCCTGGAATTCGTGACGTTCACGACTCTCCTCTTTTGCGAAACGAATCATTTTTACGAATTTCTGAGTGATAAAAGAAAGTCGTTAGTAAGTACGTCGATTTCTTTGCTTTGACATAAATTACACTTCCAAGATTTTGATTTTCCTCCCCGGTGAGGGACACAAACACTATGAAAGACACGCATGCAAGGGCCTTCGAATTAGTGATCCCCTTGAAGTATACCTTTGCAACGTATATCACAATAAGGTTTGAAACAAATCATACACAACGCTGACTCCTACAAGTCAAGTCCATACATGATCCAAACTGGAATCCCATCTGCTGCGGTGGTACGAGTCACACCATCAGTAGATTTATGTTCCACTGATGATTTCTTATCCATTGTTTCAACTCCTAAAATGATCCGATTTTTGGAATGATGGAGAAAATTCTGGGATAATTCTTGCACTAAGAATCAAAGCACATAAAGAAATAGAAAAGTTCTGCTTGAATTTGCTGTCTAGCGGTTATTTTAATCTTTTTATTACTATAATAAATGTCAGTAATCTATCAGGACTGGACACCTGCAGGTTGGGACAAACGAGGAAAGAAACCTGCTGAATCGAGAGAAAAGCAAGTGAATATTGCTCGTAGGTTAGATAATGCTGTCGAGACTACTGCAAAATGTACAACTTCATTTTGATATCTAACATACTAGACGATGCGGGAAAGAATAAGAACGTCGCTAATGCTCCTGTTCTTTATGCAAGAAAGGTTGAGGAGGAGGAGGAAGTGTTCACTCTTCCTAAGGTCAATCTTTCATTCCGTCTTCGTCTGCAGAAGGCTCGTCAAGAAAAGCAAATTTCTCAAAAAGACCTAGCTGTTGTAAGTTGCTTTCGAATCACAGTTAATTGTAGAAATTAAATGTGAAAGCTTCTGTCATCCAAGACTACGAATCTGGAAAGGCAATTCCCAATCCGGCTCTCATCTCAAAGATGGAGAAGATTCTTGGTTGTAAGCTGCGTGATCCTAAAAAGTAATTGATGTGAACATCGTGTTTGTTGGAAACAGTACAAAGTTACTCAAACTTACCCAGAATATCGCAATCACAGAACAAAGTGTATTCCTCTTCTCCTAGCTTGAGAGGAGTGCCTCCATACTCAGGAAGTAACACACGGTCTCCCACCTTGCAGTTCATAGGAAGCAACTTTCCGTTGTTATCCATACGGCCAGGTCCAACAGCAATAACCTAGCACATCATTTTCAAGCAGAAGGAACTACATTTCCCTGGTTTGCCTTCGCGACGGAGGTTTCAGGAAGAAGAATACCTGTTGCAGTCTATACTCTGAATTGTTTGTAGAACAACATACTTCCGCCTTTGCAATTAGTCTCTTAACCAGCACTCTGTCAGCAAGAGGAATGATCTTGTTCTACACTATAAAGAGAGTAATCTCATCCTCATACCATTATCTCTCAAAACTGTCCAAATAATGTTTGTTGAGAGTAGAAAAAGTAACTCCTTCTTTCCAAAAGAAGGTTCGAAAAGGGAGGAAGCATATTTTTTGATAAGTACAGATAGGAGAAGGGTCATACTACCACTTCTTAAACTTTTGTATACTACACAGATTCTCCTCTCTCCCACACGTCTCAACTCTTTTCCTGCCTATAACCTACAATATTCCCAAGCAAATGATCGATACACAAATACCGCAAAACCGTCACTATTATCGTGACAAGGAGTTAAAAAACGAAATGTCAGAAATAGGATCGGAACCTCTCACTAAAGATAAGAGATCAGGCATCTCCTCGGGAAAGAAAGTGATCAGGACAGATGGAGGTATGGAATTCCAGGTTGATAGTAAGTATTCTCTAATCAAGTGCATAGGTATATTATTTGCCTGGATAAGTCACTTTTAGGGGAGGGGAGTTATGGTGTCGTTATTTCTGTCGATGACACAACTACTGGAGAGAAATATGCAATTAAAAAGATTCCCAATGTCCTGGCAGATCTAGGAAATGGTTTTCGTGTTTATCGAGAAATTAAGATCATGAATCACTGCAATCATCCTAATATTCTCTCTCTTATTAACGTGTCGGTTGTTCCTGATAATCGCCAATTTACTGACTTGTAGGTCTCCTCACTCGATTTAACGACTAGATATATGACAATGGAGTTGATGGAAACGGATTTGTGTCGTGTAATATACAGTAAGCAACAACTCACTGATGATCACATCCAATATTTTATTTATCAAATTCTATGTGGTCTCAAGTACCTCCACTCTGCAGATATCATCCACCGTGACTTGAAGCCATCAAACCTCCTCGTGAACAGCAACTGTGACCTTAAAATCTGTGATTTCAATCTGGCTCGCGAGGAGCTTGGCTCCAGTCTCACAGAATATGTGCAGACGCGATGGTATCGTGCTCCCGAGGTGATGCTGTCTTCGCAGCAATACACTCGAGCCGTCGATATTTGGAGCGTTGGATGCATCATGGGTGAACTGCTACTTCGAAAGGTGCTGTTTAAAGGGATGAACTACCTGCATCAAATCGAGCTGTACTGTCGCTTGCTGGGCTGTCCTTCCGACTCGGATCTGACGTTCATCACGAACAGCAAAGGACTGAAGTACATCAAGCAGCAGAATTTCAAACCCAAGGATTTCAAAACCGTGTTTCCTATGGTATTCTTTGGCTTGCTATGCTATGTAGGCCTCTCCGCTCTGCTTGGATTTGCTGCAGAAGATGTTGGTGATCAATCCATTG
The DNA here is from genome assembly GCA_000963415.1 of Blastocystis sp. subtype 6. Classification (NCBI taxonomy): domain Eukaryota; class Bigyra; order Opalinata; family Blastocystidae; genus Blastocystis; species Blastocystis sp. subtype 6. Next base: position 11,002 of record JZRM01000005.1, read on the forward strand.
AAAAGAATCACTGTCGAAGAGGCTCTGGCTCATCCATACTTTGCTGATTTTCATGACGAGGCTTATGAGCCTATTTGCCAACATCCTTTCGTGCTGGGTACGGATGACAGCCACATGTCGATTGATAAGCTGCGAGTGGTGGTAGTGATGTGGTGTGATGTGTAGGACCTTTTCTGTGAAGTTGCTGATGAATACAGGTGTTGCTGTTTGATAACAAATACATCAATCCAACGTGTTGAAGTAACGATCACCATAATCACCCAAACCCTGCACATTACACACACTCTCTGAGGATACAGGAACAATGTACTTATCTTCGTTTAGACAGTCGTCCAGGGCACACGTCACGATTTTAATATTAGGATACAAGCTAAAGACACGTTCGATTCCTTCAGGAGCAGAAACAACATTCAGAAAGATAATATGGTCTTCCTGCACGTTCTTCTCCTTCAAGAGCTACATCGAATAGCAGCAAGAGATCTACACGAATGGCTTCACAAACGCTACCACCCGTGGCCAACATTGGGTCACAGATAAAGACGTATTGCTGCTCAATATTCTTGGGAAGCTTGCTATAGTAGAACTAGATGTATTACAGAGAAAAAACATACATGCGCTTCTTTGTTAGGGCTGCATTCATCACGTTGGATCAGTACCTTGCCTACAGGAGCATCTGGATACGTGTCCATGAATGCCTGAAGTAGAGAATCTCCTAGACAAGTAAAAAGTACTTAGTAAAGCGACCAGAACGCATGATTGACACTGCACAAAAGTTGGTAGGATATTCAATGCCCCGAAATACTCCGCAAGGAGTCTGAACGTCGATTTCTTTCCCAGGAAGTTCGCATACCCCTTCCTCAACCAAAATGCTATAGATAGTTCATTTCGCATTTATCATTTACACATGAACGCGCTGAGCAAGAGCACGGTATTCTCGAGTACCAGTATCCTTATTGCGCAGGACTGTCATTAGGGCACGGATACTCTACAATTCAGAGTGTACCCAGTCATCCCAAACTTTGTTCTTCAGCACAACAAGATTCGGGTATTTTTCCATAACAAACAACCAATATGTACAAGAACGCAATAACAATCCTTTTACTTTCCACAACAGCCCTTGCTTTCCTTCTTTGCCGCGGAAGGAACAACGGTAGGTTTCGCACCCTTGTTACCAGGCTGGACGGAAGCATTTCTACAATAAAAGCCCCACTCTACTCCAACTTCTGCATGATTTCACGAGCCATCGTCATGAAAGCAGTCTCGACATTGGTGCTGTTCTTTGCAGACGTCTCAACAAATTCAATACCCAGACTATCAGCAAACTCTTTAGCAGTCTCGTAGGACACGACCTTCTTTGCAGTCAAATCGGCCTTGTTTCCGACGAGCAACTTCACCACGTTCTCATTGGCATAACGGTCGATCTCATGCAGCCAGGTCTTTACATTGTTGAAACTGTCCAGATCTGTCACATCATAAACAATGATAATTCCGTGAGCTCCTCGATAATACGATGAGGTGATAGTACGGAAACGCTCCTGACCAGCAGTATCCCACTACAAATTAGTGTTTCTCTATGAACACACAATCTGGAGCTTCACTGTCTTTCCATCAAGGTCCACAGTGCGGATCTTCTAAGACGTTATCACTACAAGTGTGTTTTCTACAAAATCTACACCAATTGTGGTGATGTAGCAATCTGAGTACTGATCGTCAGCAAATCTCAGCAGAAGGCAGGACTTACCGACACCAGAGTCTCCAATCAGAAGAAGCTTGAATAAATAGTCGCTACGATTAGGTTAGGTACAAGGGTATACTAAGACAATACAACAGAACCTACTATTCAGAATTCATTCTATAAAGATTGACCCTAAATTTCTAAACAAAATAAGTAATGATGAGCAAAAGATAAAACTCTAGAACTATAGGAGTAGCTCTCTATAGTTTTGAGCCGAAGATACAAAAACAATACTTACAGCAAAGCTAAAAGTATTTGAAAACCCTTTTGTGAGCAGAGCTTCAGGATGAATCAAGCCGTAAATGACCCTACATAAATTCCGACGTGGACTATGGACCTATTCATTGGCCAGATTTCTTGTTCAGTAATTTTGGTGGACGCACTAAATGGATTTCCCTCTCCAGAATATGGATGAATACAAAGTATTTCTTGAAAATAACGTGTACAACATTCGAATCGCACATAAAGCTATTGGTATAAGCTGAATGGATACCACTATGAGAAGAAGAAGGAAATGTATAGTCAACTCTTGACAAATATAGGAACAAACAATAATGGCATGATCAGAACACACACTCTTTTCGAAAGTGATTCAAATCAAACAAAAATAGACTTGCAACACTTTTAAATCTCTCAAATCCCTTACTTCCACACCTCGTTCTCCTTCAATTACCACAGATCTAGAATCTTCAGCAACTCTCAAGCATGATGGTTCAAACAACAACTCTGTTTCACAAATCTTTGTTCCAAGTTGATCACAGTGTTGTAACACAAATGATTTCGAGGAATACGTCAGCACAGAGCTAGTCGGTGTCACACAGAAAATATCCACCGTATCGTCCATATCCAGTGTCCTCAGGAAGCTGCCATCAAAGAGCGAAAAGAGATGCACATGATGATCAGCACCCAAAACTCCCACAATCTGACTCTTCACATTCACACTTGCATACAGAATCGAACTGCTTTTTACTCGAAACTCGAACTCGTCCTCCAGATGCCCATTACGCATACATCCCACAATCACTTCATCATCATCAGTCACAGCAACCACTCGATCCTCATCACTAATGACACTCTTCATTATCTTCTCATGTTTCCACGTTTCCACGATTTGACCATCAAGAGAAAGAACTCGAATGCCTCCAAAGACACAAGAAAGAAGTCTGTCTCCAGTCCCACAAAGAATGGTTGTCTGGTCGTTCAAAACGGACGAGCAGAACTGACATGATTTCTGCCAGTCCAATACGAGATTTATTGTCTGCTGCTTCTTTGGCTGCTTTGGCAGAGAAAAATGCAAAATAGCCCCAGATTCAGTCACTCCAAAAATACCCCCCTCTTTGACAACTGTCGAAATAACACCTAACTCTTTCCACTCCGGGATTTTCACAATTCTTTTACTTCCATGGACATCATAAATAAGTGCAACACACCCATGCACACACCAGTTTGTGTTTACACCAATAATCTGATTTGTGTGATGAAAGACCTTTTTCGCTTTATGAGGAGTCATACACACCTAGAAATCAACCTATTTGGGAAACATCACTTGCTGAGGCACCTGACCAAAGTTCTCGACGATTTCGGCTGCTTGCTGATAAACATCAAAGTGCTCATTGTACAGTTGCTCAGCCTGAGTCTCTGTAATATAGGCTAGATGAGGATAAACATTCCCTATCTTCACGGCATTCGGTCCTCGCTGATTGACTCCAAATACGAGATCAATCCATTGATGGAGATGGGATCCCACGAATTCACTCTCCAGAGCATCTTGGAAAAGAGTAACAAGAGCATAAGGTGAAGACGCCCAAGGAGGCAATTGAATGTCGCCTAGGATTTTTCCAGAATCCTGTAATGTCCCCAGATCATACCTAATAATAATAATAATCAACATTTAGAACTTATTGACATTTCTGTAAACTTGAGAAAGAATGAACCACTCAGGAGGTAATTCCTTACAATCATTTTCATTCTCACAAGCTCCTCGCCATGCTCCTTCTACTGACTGACACTGACGATCTGGTCTATCGAACCGTCCACCCTGCAGAATCACATGTTCCGATGCATAGGGCTCGAGTCGCAGCAGGTACCACAATACAATAGCACTGTTGGAGGGGAGAGTTGAATGATGTCGAGGCGGAGGACAAAGCAAATGAAGAGGATCGTTTTCATTGTCAGGAGTTTCGTTCTCGTTGATTTGCTGCATCATATGATATTTTTCCTATTACTTGAGAAAGGAGTTTTCAGTTACTTGCATAGCTTGGGATCGAGATTCACTCTGCATACCCATAGGACGATCAAACCGTCTGTAAATAGCAGGATTGGCGAGATTAATTGTAGGAGAAGTATAGTCTTGAATTACCCATGGCATGATGGGATATTGAGATAGGTCATTGAAGCTCCTTCCTGCCAAACGATTCAGATGAAGGAGATATTCCAAATTGCTCATTTCTCCGCGGAGCCAGAGTGATTCACTATTATCATGCGACCAACGAATCGACGCAGTCTCACCTAAAAATGGAGATAATCGTGGAAGAGATAGAGAACGAATAACAGAATGAAATTCACTACGAATGGATGGAGAGTCGAAAGCAAAGAACAACGAAACCCCCGAATGGAAAAAAAGTTCTACTGCAGTTCCACGAAGCTGTGAATTAACCAATCAAATAAGTGATACATGATAAGAACGAAACTCTTCACTTTCCAAGAACACCAATTTCTGTTCCTCTCCATGAATCTCACCAGCAAGACGTGCCACATTCTCACCTAGTCTACCTGCAGTTATCTTCTCATCAAGGTATTGAATCTGGTTCTCCCGTTTCTCAATTTCACTGGCATCTGGTGTGAAATAAAGCACATCTGCCAATATGGTGACATTTCCACGAATATGATCAAGAGGTGTTACACGTATAGCAGAAGCAGAGAATGCAATTTGTCTATTATGAAGAATTAGCTCTGGAGTGAAAGTCGATGAGGTTGGAGGGGTGGTTGGAGTTGGAGTAGTGGGAGTTGCCACATTCCAGACGGATGCTTGTTCATGGCGTGTGTATCCAGGTGTATTTACAAGAAGAAGATGACAATAGCGAGAAGACAGCTGTTGAGAGATTCCTACACAACCTGCGGATAGTTGGGTCGTCCAAGGACTATTCGGATTGTTACTACGTAATGAATATGCATAAACTAACTGATGGATTCGTTCCAGTCTAGGATGAAGCTTCAACAATAAGGATTACAATAATATCATGCGAGTAACTGCGATATCGCACTGTTCTCTCCAGTGGTCACTCGTAGGAGTTTCTAACAATATCAAAGGTTCGCGGGCTTCAAACACTTCCCAAGATGAAACTCCTTTAGAAAGAGCATTCTGAAGAGTGGATTTCTGATTCGAAATTGCTTGTAATACAACATCTTGAGCTAACGAATCAGCTGCATGTAACTGAGACCAAAGCAGTCCTAACTGGCCCAAGTCACAGACTGTGACAAGACTTGTAACTAACTTCAACATTGCGGTCTTCATCGATTTCTGTACTTCCTCTGGAATTCCACTCTCAGAACCATTATCCATAAACAACAAATCCTCTTCCTGGACAGGAATCTGAACCAACAAAGAGAGGAGTCTCACATAAAGAGTTTGAAGAAGTACTTTCACGGATGATGGTGGGAAAAGTAATACAACAACCAATAAAGGACGTAATACACTCCAATGAGAGACTACAGAGTTCTCAGTGTCCTCAGAATCCCAAAAATCCTCCATTAACTGCTCCATTACTTGTAACCATGGTATGAGTTTATCTCCCTGTAGAAATAATGAATTCTTCTGAACTAGACCTATAAACTGGCCCAACTGGTTGATCCATTCATCTTTTGAGGGTTTGGGAAAAGTAAAAAGAAGTTCAAAATGCGGGATTTCAATCAGTTCTGCAAACATTGGTGAGGAAACTGAGATAGGATGCAGACAAGATTCCCAAAACGAGTTAGGAGTTTCATTTAAAAATGGATGATGCCTCATAACTAATAACTTTTTAAGTTTCAAAGTGAGATACATTTTTACTGAATTGTCTTCCTTCTGAATAGAATTTAATAGGATAGGAATCCATCGAGTAATTCGTTCTTCATCACATTTCAGTAATTGATCAATGATCTCACCACTGTTTCCCACCTCACATACTGCTGTTTCAATTTCCTTCTCTGAATGAAGGAAAAAATCGGACCGAAATTCACCTCTCATTGCCATACGAACCAATATTTCGATTCGAGGAGAGCAGAAAGTTGCAAGTTCAGATCTCCAAGGAATACTCTTTTTCAGTTGCTGGAACATTGGCTGCAGGTCGCGCGATACATCATTTTCTGTTATGATACCACAAAGAAGGAGATCCTGGCACTCCTCTTCACATCCATCAATTTTGAAACCAAGTTCTCGCAAAGAGTTTGTTACATGAGACAAGAAATGAGGGTTTAAGAATGCTTTGGACCCATTAGAACGTACATTGGAAATAAAAGAGGGCAAAAGATCGTTAAGAAGTGTTGCATCCAATTCAGTTAATAACTCAGTAAACAGCAACCAATCATCTTCTGTTGCTTCATTAAATACACGAGACAAAATCATTAGTACCTCACTCAAGTAACTATGGTTATCTGGAGAAATCTGCAAGAGTGGAAATAGACATGAAACTCCACCCAGTGAACGAATTGCTGCAGAAAATGACCTATTTTTGGTTATTATCGGATTTCCCTCCAGATTTATACTAATGTAAGGCGAAGTTGGCGGAAGAAGATTTGTCATTAATATCGGCTCAAATTTTGCCCAAGGTCCTGACTGTAATGATATCTCAATTCCCGCGATTTCTACGGGAGTTTCGCCTCCCTGTAGAATGACTGCGGAACACGGAGGTAGTTGAATCGGCTCTTGATAACTGAGTGATTGTTTCTGAGGTAGGAGCAAAAGAGGAATCGTGTGATGAGTAGAAATTGAGAGAAATGGCTCCACAGTTTCTTCGAATGATAGCAACACTGAATCTCCGTCCATCAAGATTAGTGTGGACTTATCGCATCCATGAGAATTAGAAATAGAAGATAAAAGAGAGAGAAGCGAAGGATGAGAAGCAATCTGCTCAAATAAAATGGACAATTGAGTGGGAGTAACATTCTGAGAAAGCACATGACTCATTATAGTCTCCAATATGTTTGATTCACTCACATGACTAAGCAGTATTGTGTTCAACTCGGTCATTTGGAGAGAAATATAACGTCCATATGGAGAATCTGGAGATGTTAACGACTCCACAATATTCATAGGAACTTCATCCAAATAAGTGACTTGACACCACAACTGAAAGAGAGGAAGATGTTGAATATGAAGAGAAGAAAGGGGTTTCATCGTAGGAAGTAAGCATATAGTTGCTAGCGGAAGTTCAGACGATTTGGGAAGTATCAGTGAATCGATCAAATTTCCGACACAAATACACAGAAACAGCAATTTGAAAAGGCAGTTTGAATTTTGGATTTCCAAGCTTTCTTCCGGATATAAGGAATCATCCATAATCACATGTAGAGTGTCAAGAGTCAGTAATTCTTCGAGTGTATGGCAGAATCCATCTTGTTTTGACAGCAAGAAGAGTACTAATAGAATGTGGACCTTTTCTGAAAACCCGCTTTTGGGGAAAACACCAAGAAGAGCAGGAACTACTTTTTCTGGAGATACAGCGTCTCCATTTACTGCCAAAATAGAAAGCAAAGAGTGTGAAACTCCTTGTTGAGAGAGAGTGATCAATATATCGATCAGTATCTCTCGTCTCCGATCTTCTCTCATTCGAAAAGCAGTGACATTTAGATACTCCGGGAGTCTCTCCGCCGATTGAGCGAAGTTTTCGGTTTGAAAGAAGGGTGAAGAAAGTATAGATTTGACAAGTTTGTCAAACTGGATACGACGACTGACAGATGCACGGACTCCAATATTACCGAACACTACTCGTGTCAGCAGCTGCAAATCGTCGACCCACTTGTTATTTAGCGAGTAGAGAAGAAGTAGACCACACTCGATCGACGTGTCAAACTCCGAGGAATTGTCGCTTCGGTCGCAGTAGCCAAGCAGGTATGAAACGCCCCTACACTCCACCACTGGATATGGAAGTCTGAGCCAGTGTTCGCAGATGGTCATAAGCAGGCGAAGACACCTCTTATAGACAGCCTCATCCATCTTTTCGGAGGGAGGAGTGAAGAGGAGAAGATCATCTTGAGATCTTGGAAAAGCTTGGAGAAGGACTCGCAAGAAGTGGTGAAGGACGGAAGGAAACGTTGTTGCACGTAGTGCACGACGATTTATCGCAGAACGAGAGAGAATCTCCAACACAAGAAACTCGTTCGTTAATTCGGAGAGTGAGGCATTCGACTGTGCTGCAATACTTAGCCACTAGCCGTGATAACAGAAACGTATGTAAAACAGTATTGAATACAGTGCATATCTCAGTAGGATGGCACCTTGTCTCCAAATCTGTCCTGGGACTCCATGACTTGTACAGCTTGATAAAAGCACTTGCAAATGCGTCAAATAACGTTTTCGAGGTCTACATTTAATGAATAAGGATCCATCATACTTTATCACCTTGATTCATTGCCTCTTTAAAAGATTCAAATAAAGGTTGCAAAGTATCAGCAGTTTTCAGTGAACTACACATAAGAACTGATTTTCCACTCATTACTCCCAGTAATACAATTTATCTGGTGGGTCTATAGTTTCAATGTCAGGGATTACAATATTAGACTAGATACATTATCCCCAGTCCAAAGATACTACAATTTCAATTTTCGGTTCCATGGTCGTTCTGCTATTCAATCAATAGAACCCGAAATGACAAATCAAAATAAATGTAAAACAAACAACTCCATCTAAAGTCACGTTTCCAATGAAAGCGCACTAAAAATACTCTCTGTGCAAGCTCTACATCACAGGTTCGTAATATCTGGCCATTATTCTCTTACAAATAGGAAAATGTGGTGAGTGCCTATACTTCTTGTCTAGCTCAACTAAGAAATTCGCATACTCCCTCAGCATGGGATTTGACTCGAAGTTCTCGATATAATTCCGCTTGAACTCCGATCTACATTGCATTACCATCGAATTTCTACATAGGATGTGGGTAATCCACCGCAAAGGCGTTCATGAGAATGTACATTTGGTAGTTTCGCTCCCTCAACTCTTCAATGTACGAAATTTTATCAAAACCATAATCACCAAAACGTGTATCAAAAAAGGGAGTTTCATTCGAATGACGAACCATCACATAAGGTTCCATCATATCAGTGATGAAACACTTGATTCGAGACACGTGACCTTCTGAGATGTACCATTCTGGCATAACATAGAACTATTGTTAACAAATAGATTCACTACTACGTGCATACGATAACCATTCTTGTCGGAGGAACAAAGTCCACTTCTGACACATTCCAATAGCTCGGTTTTATTTGAAGGCTGTATCGCGCTTGATCTACATTTCACTCGGGGAGTTTCATTTACAAATAAGCACATAACGGAACGGAATCGCAGTGATCCAAAAGTCCGTTTAGGAAAAAAATTGGTAAAATAACCGCGGATTTGTTATCCTTCTGAAGCCAAGATGGAAGTGAGAGAAGTTCAGAGTAAAGATTTTCTACACGTGAAAAAGTGGAAACGTGGATACCAGTGGGATGAAGATCAATATCAAGAACAAGATAGTGCGTCGTTTCTACGTTAGAGATACCCAGAGAACGGAGAAAATTCATGGGGAAACGTTGATACTGAGGATGGAATGGCTGAACAAGATACAGCATGATTGTCAGCCGAGGAGGGAAATAATGTGATTGGAGAAAGGAAAGAAAGGATTCTTCCTCTTCCACATCACCCTTGATTACTATTAAGATAGGACTAAATAGCAGCCAAAAAGTAAAAATACCCGCGATAACGAAAAAGTAACTCAGGAATTGTAAACATCCGGTTCATACCATAAAGAGCGTAGACTGCAGTGACATCAAAATGACTGGAGGGACGAGCATAAGTAGCTAAAAGTCAGAGAGAAACACAAGAAAAACGATTTGACATGTTGTAAATGATACTTGTTTCCACACCTCCAACAAATTTACGAATCAACTCCCCATTCACATACTCCTTTCCTGGGAATCTTAGCTGACTGTCATAAGTACAGCCATCACACACTGGACCTTCTCCAAAAACATGAATAGATTCAAAACGACGACGAAGCTCCATTCCATTGAAACTATTCAGAGTTACGTTTACTCTTTGAATATATCGTCGTGCCTCTTGGAATGAAGGAAGATCCTCATTTTGTGTTAACAACTTATTTAACCTGAAATCCCGCATCCTCATTAACCGCTTGTTAGTTAACTTAGCTTCTCGCTCTGTTACACCATCCCGAGGAAGCATCAACTTCTTCGGTCTTCTCATTATTCTAAATAGCTGCACGATAAGTGGAGGGCGTACTTTGTAGTGTCTTTTATGTGTACACTGATTATCCACAAGAAATGATCCATTTGTGATTTTCGTCACAAATTTAATAGAACTACACTTCACTACATTTTCTCTCGTCCTTCTCAGCAGAAATGACATGAGACCACTAACAAGCATGAAAAGCACGAACACTCGGACGACACTCTCCGCAGAATGGCTTCCATTCTTTGTAAAACTCATTCCTGGTCTCTGAATCAGGAATCAATATGAAGCGAATATAATGAAACGCTTAATATAAAAAACAGTCCAATTATTGCCATCATATCGTACAATATATGAAAATAAGATATCTCTCTTTGTCTCTTCTTTCACTTCTTCCCAGTTTAAACTTGATTCATGTCGTAGTAACGAATACCCTTTTTGCCGAATCAGTGGTTGTGCAACAACGATAATCTCAAAAACACCCACCCAAATCATGAATAATACTAAGCGTAGCATCAGTCCCACATTTCCTGTATCCAGTAATTCTCCTTCCATGCGAATTACCAACGTTAGTGACACAATTCCATGAAATATGAAATATAACAAATACGACTGATTATGACGGGGCAAGAAAAAGTCCCGATTTTTGGTATTGAAAAAATCGTTAATTATAGTGGCAATCGCTGTGTATCTTGATAATAATGTCACTACAACAGTCATAACAAGCCATCTCCAATCAACTTTGAAAGGAGAGTAAAGGCAAGATAACATTCCAAACAGTAGAAACGCAGCATAATCTGCGATCTGTCCCAATAATTGAATGAGGGTATCTAAAAAGTCACGTGTTTCTTTATTCAGATTAAATAGAGTATAGCGTGACATCAGCACGCCGCAAATACGGACAACAATGGAGCCAGAAGAATGCAGACCTTGCACCCACATATAAGCAACGATGGGGATACAGATGAAAACAATGATCTCTCGAATCTGTAATCCTGGAGACGACTTACAGAGGTACTTAAAGAGCAAAGAAGAGCTGACGCCCATAACAAATCCGATCCCTGTTGCCGTGAAAAGAAATCGAAAGAAGTATAAAAACCCGTTCACGAGTCCCCAAAGTGAAAACTCTCTGATTTGGACATCTACGACAGTGCGGAATAAGAGAATGGCAATTACTTCGCTCAATATGGTATCTACTTCCATATGAGTCATTAAGCGAGTCGAGCAACTCTGGATCTTAAAAAAGGAAATTGAGACAGAAGAATCGGAGGCTATGATTGCAGAACAGAAAGCAAGACATGTCCATACGTTAAATGAAGGCAATCCGATAAAAGAGGGAAGAGTGTACCACAGGAAAGAAAATAGAAAGATAAATAGCAGATTCTCTCCTACTGAGAGTGTTAAAACAGATCGCAAATTAGCAAAAAGCGGAGCAGTGTTCAGTTGAAATCTACACTCACAAAAGCAAACAAGCGATACCCATATCGAAACATTTGCAGTGGCATAATACAATACTGAAGGATATGGAAAAAGGCACTATCTCCCAGTTGCTGAGGTTTCCACTCTTCTGATGGAAAGATCCACATAAGTAGTAGCTGTAATCCATATCCGGCACATAAAAACACAAATACTATAGGAAACCACCGATATGAACGTTGAATCACCATTCTAGAGTATTATGCCTGGAATCTTTTCCCAACCCAATGAATAAACTAACAAATAAAATAATCAAAACGATTCCTAAGAAATAGGAGCTAGTAGAGTCTTCGAGATTATGCTCCGTGATGTTCGAAACAATGTACTGCAATTCGCTCCGTGCAATTGTTCGGTTGATTGCAGCACTATTCATCCTGACGCTAACTCATGAATGAGCAAACTGATCGAGGGTTGCAGACAAGTCACTCTAGTGTACTAAACAAACACTGCAAACTAGATGAAAGAAATCAATTCTTTGCCAGTACCCTGTGCACAGCATTTACAACATGCTTGGCTAAGGGCACAGCCTGCGCTTCCAGATTATAAGCATAAGGCATCGGAACATCCACTCCGCAGAGTCGCTCCAACGGTGCATCGAGATAATTAAAAGCATCCGCTACCTGTCACCCCTCTCCTGACCCTACTTTCCATGCACAGCGCCGCGATCTCCGCTCCGACTCCGCACTGTGGCCAGCCCTCTTCGACCGTGACGATGTGGTTGGTCTTCTTCACCGAGTTGACGATGGCCTCTCTGTCCAGAGGACGCAGTGAGCGCAGATTGATCACCTCTGCCTTCACGCCCTCCTTCTCCAGCTCCTTCGCAGCCTCCAGACATCGTCCCACGCCTCTGCTGAAGCTGACCAGCGTGACGTCCTCGCCCTCCTTCTCCACCTTCGCCTTCCCGATCTCGTAGATGTAGTCGGGCGAGAGCACCTCCTCCGAGATGGGGAACGACTCGCCGTACATCAGCTCGTGCTCCAGGAACACCACCGGGTTGTCGTCGCGGATCGCCGCCTTCAACATGCACTTCGCGTCCTCCGAACTGTACGGCGCCAACACCTTCAGCCCTGGAACACTGCTGTACCACGCAGCGAAGCACTGCGAGTGCTGGGCAGCCACAGACGCAGCCACGCCGTTGGGACCACGGAACACAATGGGAACGTGGATCTTGCCTCCAGACATGTAGTAACTCTTGGCGGCGGAATTGACAATCTGATCGATTGCCTGCATCGAGAAATTGAACGTCATGAACTCGATAATGGGACGAAGACCTTTCTGAGCAGCACCAACGCCCAGACCAGCAAAACCCATCTCAGTGATAGGGGTATCGATTACTCTCTCAGCTCCATATTTCTTGTAAAGATCTTGAGACACTTTGTAAGCTCCTCGGTATTTCCCTACTTCTTCACCTACGAGTCACCCAAATCGGCTGAGCCCAACCCATCAAAAACACCTTGGGATCTCTGGCCATTTCCTCGTCCATTGCCAGATTCAGAGCATCACGAACAGTCATCTAGCAAATAAGAGCAGATGCAAGCATCCTACATTCACAACCGCAGCATTAGAAAAGGCGCGGAGCTACAATTGTCAATAAACCAGATAAAACTCATACGACAGAACGTCCAGATACACAAGCAGCTCTACTTAAGGCAAGCATATAAATTGAATTAAACGATACAGGAAGTTTATTGAGTGTGAGAGAGAAATTAGAAAGACGAGTTTCACGGGGAAATGGGCATGATGACGACCTTGTGGAATTGTTGGAATCAAATGCTTGCAACGAGCTGAAAGAGAGTAATTATTGTGTGCTTACAAGAATTAAATGTGACGATTCCATAACACCACTTCTCTTCATTTCTTTTATTTTCGTCTTTGTTTCTTCTTTCTACTAGTTGTTTATTTCCATTTATTCATTTTCTATTATGAATGTACAGATTGCGTCAACTCTGAGAGTTTTAACCGATTCTATTCATGACAAGGAAGTACAGACACATGGTTTGAAATTTTTGTATGACTCTTGTACTGAAAGTATGCTAAATCCTTTGCTCTTACTGTATAGCTCTCAGTGAGGATGCTATTCGTGATCTACCCATCATTGAAACGATTTTACAATCCATTAAAGTCAATTACACTGTGAAATCCGTGTTAAAGCTGGGATGTTCTTGTCTCATATCATACTCCCAATTTTGTAAAGATCTACTCATTTATATGAGAACTAGCTTGTTGTGCACAAGCAGCATTACGATTGGATCTTTTTGGTTATTTGTGCTCTCAAATCACACGCATTGCAAGCGATTCCGTGCTTTCTCTTGAGCTAGCAGTGATTGCTTCTTATGGAATGGCAAGTGATGTCACGGAATTGTTCTCATAGTATAGAGTGTAAAATACCAATAGAAACATCTGAGCATGTTCTGCAGACTCTTCTTCGTGTCGAAACCAAGTGGCTAACCAACATCAAAGTTCTCAAACAAGTCATAACAAATTACATCGTTCTAGCTGATATCGGTTTGAGTTGAAACAGCACTTCATCGTAGAGAGTCTCCATCCTCTCCTAATCACCTCTGCAGTGATTTCGAATATGGAAGAATATCAGAAAGTGTACATTGACAGCGAGGCCATCCAGCTTGATATTATCATGCTCTGTGATGGTCTCTCTCGGAGCAGTTGACTTGCTTTCTATTCCTCATCCATAGCAACAGGTCGTGAGATCCTTAAACAAAAGCATATTTTTCAGTTGGTTCCTCCGATTCTAAATAAGTATCCTACAAACACTCAACTCTGTCTTTCTTTGGTTCATATTATTCTCTCAATGAATCAAGACAGTTTGAAACTCCCATTTGATGAGTATTAGATGCTTATCGAACTGAAGTGCTTCAATATGGAGGAGTTTCGTTATTAATGAAAATAACGAATCTTTGTCAACGTGAAGAAGCATTACTTGAAGAGTCAACAAAAACGATTCGCTCAATATGTTCTGCAGAAAGTTGGATTGTTGCTTTCAATTCATTCATAGAGGAATCTCTCAAAACTGTTTTGGATTCAGATCTAATAGGAACGATTGTAATGACGATGACATCGTATCCAAAAAATATCTCAATTTCTTCGCATTGTGCACGTGCTCTTGAATGGATCCTGGCTGCAGGAGGAGAGTCAGTTTGTCGAATACTTTGGGATGAAGGTGTTTTTACATTAGGGTGTGATTTACTGAGGGATCACGATGATTCTAATTTGATAGGATATATATGTTCATTAATGGCTAAATTAATTCGAGGTAGTCAGTATAATGATCGTTGTATCTCTGAAATACAAAAATCAGACCTATTTTTGATCATCGAAGAATCACTTATTCGAAATGGAAAAAATGAATCTTCTGTGTCATCTATTTTTAACTTGTTGGCAGTTTTGGTGTCCAATTGTCGATATTCTGCGAATGTTTCATTCATAGTACAAACGTTGACTCTTCTATTAGAGACAGATTTATGTACAGTTCTTGTGAAAACCGCGGGAATGATTCAATTAGCAACCTCCGAATCATTACTCACTGGAATTTTGTGGAAACTTTCCCTTCAACGTAAATATAGCAGATATCTGTAACTCCAAGAAAAAGGCCGAGTTCTGCTAATGCATTCCGGTGCAGTGGATGTCGTGTTGGAAGCCTTACAACGATTTCCTACACATTCCATTATACAGAGAAATACAACCGGAACATTGTTTAGTCTCTCTCTTTACTGTATTGATTCGCTTGCTCTCTTTTGTAGATCCAGAAATCGGGTCGATTTTGCTAAGTCGTTTGGCAGTTTCTTCATTGATTGACTCGTTACAAGACAATGGCTCCGATGTGGGAGTGATCACACAGCTGATTCCGTTGCTACAGAACTTGTTTTTGAGTGGTGTCACGTGACATTGATCATTGGTAGATGCGAAGTGTAGACTTTTTCTGCTGGATCATAACATCGTATCGGTCCTTGTGAGCTGTATGCAGATCAATCAGTCTTCGACAGTGATTGTTCACACCTGTGGAAGATTCCTTGACATCATCTCCAGAGATGGTTTGAGTGAGGGCAAAGAGTAACTAGCAGATTCTGGACTACGACAAATTGTGAATGTGGCAGACATTCAGACTATCTTAAAACAAATGGTGGCACTTTATGATCCCAAGACTACAGAAGTGGGAAAGTGTCTTCAGTCTATTTATGGGAGAGTCGTATCATATCAGAAAAAATAATGGTTGTGAAACTGTTTGTTCGGCAGCAAATCTTACTTTATCGTTCAAGTTGGTTTTAAGAAATGCCTCTTAAAAAGTTCCAGACCTCTCAACGATTTGGAGATATAGAAGATTACTGGGATGAACAAGATAAGGAAAAAGAGGCTGCTGACAAGAAGAGCCAAAAGAAACAAAAGTAGAATACTCTGTCTATCTTGTATTTATAAGGGTGAACAAAAAGAAAGAGGAAGCTGATGATCTGCGGAATTTAGCCTTTGTGACTCTCAAAAAGAAGAAGCGTTCAAAGGGCAAAGCCAAAAATAGAAATATAGGTAGGGCTATTACTCAAACTTTATTCCTAGTTCTATAGTGTTAGTCCTGTCATTTGTAGGAAAGTGGGCCTGCTCCTGCTCAAGAGAGTACTGAGTCGTCTGCAGTAGATGCGTCCAAGGTAGAGGAAGCGAGTAATTCAGAAACAGCGAAGGAACAACATCAAGAACCTACAAAAGAGATTCATGAGTCTACGAGTACAAAGGAAGTGGAGGAGTTGGAGGAACCTGAGAGACTCGAAGTACCTGAAGAGCCTAAGGAACCTGAAGAGGAAACAGTTCAACTGAAACTCTCGTTGTATCAGCAGGTATGTGTAGTGTCCTTTCTCGATCGTAGGTTGTGGAACAGTTGCAATCAATGACACAGCAATTGCAACAACAGCGGGAAGAGTTGGATGACAAAGACAGGCAGATCGAGAACTATAAGCAGCTACTGGTAGCTCTCCAGAAGGAAAACGGGTTACTGAAGAAAAAGTTAAACTCATAAATTTTTCACTCTATTTTGTTTATTCGATGAAACGTTCATTCAATCCTCTTATGCTACTCCTCTTCATCGGGATCGTCTATCTTGTCTACTGCTTCTTCGCTTACAAAGATCACCGTCCTTACATGGTATGGCTGCTGTGAATGTACGAATAACATTTAGGAAGAGTTAAAGGAGTTGAAAGAAAAGGCACAAGAAAGTGTTCTGTCTCTCTAAGTGGTTGAGTTGTAATCACTGCTGCATTAGTAAAATTGTTTATTAATAAAGATGGAAAGAAAGAAAAAGGCAAAAGGAAAGCCCCAAGTGGGATTCGAACACACGACCTGCCGCTTACGAAGCGGATGCTCTACCAGCTGAGCTATTGAGGCACTCACCTTGGCTAAAATTGTTTATTTATAAAGACAGATAGAAAGAAGGAAAAAGGCAAAAAGGAAAGCCCCAAGTGGGATTCGAACACACGACCTGCCGCTTACGAAGCGGATGCTCTACCAACTGAGCTATTGAGGCACCTGTCTTCTACCCTCGCTACCGTTGTATCAATAATGGATCCACACTGCTTGTAGAACAACTCCACTCTCTCACCCCACTATTCGATGATTCTAACAAACAATCCAAATTAGCGTAAAAATAGAACTAATCCGTTGCTTTAATCATGTTCACAAGTCTACTCCGACTTTTCCTTCTTCTCAGCTTCCTGTTTTTCATACAATTGTGCTCTTCTTTGGTGGCTATCCAATTTAGTGAATTGATTTCGTCCTACTCCTCATATTGGCATCGTTCGTAGGCATGTCTCAGTTCGACACATTTATTCATCAGGAAATAGTGCTCACGGCGACATTCGTTGAGAGGAATCAAGAGGTGAGCGCAGCTGTCTCGCCAAGCAGGAGGAATACGAGCATCTTTCATTTCTTGCTCTGTAGCAATCATCTTAGCTAGGACATTAGAGGATCAACCAGAAAAGAGAATACGCTGTTCCATTCTTCTGTTTCCTTTGATATCTGGAGAATGTAGGAAGGAGAAAGAAATTGGGCCAGTACCCTAATTATTTGGATCTTTTCTTCTTATATTTCTTTTTCACACTATGATGCTGTGTTTCTGTTTGATTATATCAAGACACGTCATGGAAATAGTAATTTGTAACAAATACACATATCTAAAACAAATCAAAGGAACTAATTCCTGTCATGTACTTCATAATCTGATTTGCAAAACAGGACGAATGAATCGATTTTCCAAATATTGTCTTACTTGAGTTGACTTGGTCCTGCATAATTCGCCCAAGACTCATCGATAAATCCAATGGATATTGATTCATCAAACCCCAGATAAACCCGCTTTCAAACGCTACTTCTAATCATCAGTAGGACCATTCACCCAAACCTGAGTACTCGTTAAATGCTGAGTCTCCCTTTAGCCAATTTAGCTCCGTGTGCCCTTGATCAGATATCAAGAAACAAGTGCCAAACTCTCCGAAAGACACATAGATGTTTGGTATCTTTGTTTAACCCATCCAACTCCCCTACCATCGGAATATGCTTCTGTAAATCCAGCACGAGCCGCATTGCTTCATCTCCTGTCACGCCACAATTCGGACCTATTTCTTACCCCATCCTCAATCAGTCACTGATTGTATTCCACTTGGATTTCAAGTCAGGAGAAGCCAAATGCTTAGCACTCTGACGACTTAATACAATCCACTTGCATGATTCGCCTAATCCACTTTTCAGAAAAGAGTCAAAATCTTCGCTCTCTGCGCAATCCATGAAAACAGGAATTCCCGATTCCTTACTGATTTTCGCAATATACTGCATGGTAGCGTGGTTTAGATTTCCCTCACAAACGATCAATGGTGATTTCTACATTACATTAGAAATAAATGTCAACTCGGAGAAAATCAGTGTATTTTCTGACAAACTCATTGCTCGTTTGGTGCATTAGCAAGTCACTTCTACCAGAGTTTATCACTCTTCCTTTCGAATCGATCACAACACTCATCTCCGGAGTGATTCCTCCTTCAATGAAAGTAGTACCAAAATTGGTGTCTCCATAATCCAAATCGATTTCATTTAATTTCTGTGCAGTTTCATCACTTCCTCGAACTGTAATATGAAGAGGAGGCGCTTCTTTAACAATAGATGTAAAGATTCGACACAGAAGAGAAGAGTGATGCAGTGTGGGCTTTAGGAGTTGAATATGGGTCGTTTGATCCATTGCAACATGAACAAGAAAAGAAGAAGTAATAAACACAGGACATCCTTGTCTTGGAGAAGGTAAACTAGGAAATGGAATAATAGGAGATTTCAATTGTAAATGAAATGTCTCTAATGTCTTCCAAGACACGCCAAATGCATCTTGATCCGTTTCAGATCGGTGATGTTTCGAAGATAAGATTGAATTCATTGCTACAGTTGACTCAATTTCCCATATCTACTCTCACCAATCACCTCATTCACTTGTCGCTTTGGAGAGTCAACCGATATATCAGGAATCATGACTACTGCTCGAGCCTCAGCCTCATCGACTTGCTTACTTCCCACACACAATACAGAATATGTAGGGGGGAGAGAAGATACCACTGACGATTCCATTATTCGCTTAGAGTTTCTATTTGGAGTGGCCAGTATAGTAGCAATGCGGGCAGCCAAGGAAGCGTTCGTGTCCATTCGTTCAAAAGCATGCTGACGAGCAACTTTGTTAAGCGAAGATCGTAAACTCTACATTCCACTATCACAGATAGCATTACAGATTGCATGTACTGGCATTGGTAGATTTTGGGAATTCCCTTTTCCTCCATCTTTTTAAGAATCTTGGTTACTCGGTCATTTAATTCGCTTTCAGTCACGTCAGAATATGGTTTCCCAAAAATGAGAGCGGACTGCGAATGAGAGCGGATAAATTTCACGCGGTTAAATAGTTGATCTTCACGCTCGAAGTTATTTGGTGATTTTACTGAACTACAATGAGAGAAGCGAAACAGGAAAACCTGCGACATCCAATCGATGAAGGTAGAAACTCACTGTTCAACGTCATGACCGACAGATTGTTGGATTTGAAAAAATCGATGCTCTTCTGGATTTGCTGATTGGGATGAAAGCCAAGCGAGATGATCTGTAGTGAAAATAGGTACTTAGTCTTACAATCGACTGACTTGTTGAAATAGCCTTACCTTCCTCAGAAGGGTCGTCGCTTCCATTTTCTAGGCAAGAAACTTCGCCCAGCAGCACTGTGGGGATGTGGTACAACTTGCTAAGGTAACTATCAGTGAATTCGGACAATCTCACTCACAGCGTCGTGGAGGGAGACACGAAGGCATTCGAGTTATCTAATGAAAGTCTTGAGATCGTTTCTCTATCATGATAGGAAGAGAAAAATATAACCGAAAACAGCAAATTTTCTTCGTGTTCAACATGCAGAGTTTCTTCAGTTCCTCGTGTGTCATTCCCATTACAATCTAATAGTAAGCAGAATACAAAAAAACAACGTCTCCATCCACCATTCCCAGCGAAATCGGAACTGCTCCCTGCTTTCGAATCGCCTTTTCTACGAAATGCATCGCACGTATGCAGGCATTTGGTTTCCAAACTAAAGATCATGATTCTACACCAGCTCTACAGCGCGATAGAAAACTTGATTCAATTAATACAAATGGTACAGATAAATCATTAATATTTTCAATATGGCTTCGTATACGTAGTTCATTCTCAATGGATGAAAACGCACGTATGCAGTGGTGAGTGCTCTCCAGAAATAGTGGAGTTGTCTTACATAGCATAGAAAGCATCCCCCACCAGAGAGTGAGTAATACTGTGTTTTTCAACAAACATACAATTCTGAAATAGAACTATCTATTCCCGAAGACCTAGAAACTGTAAATATGAGAACAATGGGAAGGAGGAGGTTGGAGAAAACAGCCTCGTTCTTCTACCTATTCGACACTCTTCGCACCTAGTTTAGCATCACATTTACGAGCACGAATGTAATGTTGTATCAATGCGGTAGAAGCAGATCCTATACTTACTTTCAACAAAATAATATATGACAGGAAAATAATCGTGAGTTTGAAACAAAAATAGTTTGTATTTTAGCGCCCAAATACTATTTACAAAATCTTATTGATAATAACCTCCTCACGCAAGTCATCAGCGTCAAAGGCGTCAATAAGCTTTGCTCCGACCAACTTAGTCTGGAAAGACTTCTTACTTGATGAGTAAATCACCTTTTGCTTCACAGAGCAATTGTTAGGAATCCTATAGTGATACAATAGAAATCGTATCCTACCAAGTGATCAGAAGAAGATCTGCATGGTTTCTTCTCTCGCTATCTGTGAATTCAAAGTCATACACAATAAAGCGAGGCTCATAAGCAGGGAGAGAATCAACAAACTGCTCCCAAGTCTCATCTCGAGGAGCCTAGTATTAATTGAACACGACACACCCACTTCTCTCTCCAAGATGATTGTTTCGATGTCATTCACCTTTTCAATCTTCAGCATGATGTATCTGCAGTACTTTCTCAGTCTCAGCTTGTCATAGAGAAGAGTGATTTCGTCAGTGCAAGTGATTCCAGACTATACGATGAGATATCCAAGATAACAGTTAAGTACCATGATAGATATTTAGTATGAAAATGGAAAATGCAAACCGTTTTATGACCAGTTATCTAACTGTACAAACATGATAATCATAAATTCTTGCTGGAATCTATGAGCTGGTCTATTTTTCAATCTCTGACTATATTAAATGTGGTTTGTTATGAACAAACAGACAATAAACAGATAAAACAATAACTAGTCAGTCATCATAAACTATTATTTGTGACTCTTTTGTATGCGTATCATTCCATAATCTTGCGAATTGTCGTACATCCTACCTATCCACCCTAGTTTTTATCCCTACATTCTTTTTAGATAAGTATTCCAGAAAAGGGGTCATTTCGGCTAGTTCCGTGTCATTAAAGTTATCAATAAAAGGCGTACATTCAATACCATTTTTTGGTTGAAATTTATAACTCTGAGCAGCATTATCAATCATGATCACATCCTTCATATCTCGACCAAGCAGTCCCAGATCCTTCACAAACACACCGTCAGAACAAACACAGTAGTCTCGGAACAGCCGGCTGGAAATACACTTGTCAGGGTCCATTCTGTCGAGCAGCGGATCAGCATACTAGTCATCACACATTCCAAAAATCGGCACCTTTTTCAAACTGGCAGTGTACACAATCACCTCGTACAACTCACTCATATGGCGAATGAACTCCAGAGCTCCAGGACGGCGATAGACGTACACATTGTACACGCCTCCGTCGATCTCCACCGGAATGACGTACTGACAGTCGGTGGAGGGCTGGAAGGTCGAATGGACGAGGGTCTCGTCCAGGTCCAACACGAGGGTCTTCTTGCCCTTGTCACAAGCCCTCTGGGGACCCAAAAACGGCTCGGGAGGCAGCTCGGGAGTGTGGACCTCCGGCTTCTGCTTTTTTATCGGTTCGACACTCGGAGCGTGTTGCTTAACAGACCTCCTTTTCGGCCTGCAAAAGCTAAACAAACGCTTCCAACACTAACCATAAATGAAACGGCTCAAACAAACCGAAACTGGCTCCTCATCGGGAATCAGATAATCATTCCCGTATTCATCTCTGTACGAATTAGGCGTTTGACGAAGAGTTCCATCCCTATGAACAGAATAGACCGTGTTTTTCAATTCATTTGAATAATTCTTCTTTTGTAAAGTCTTAGGGATGTGAGAAGTCTCGGTACGAGCAAAAATAATTGGGTTCCGTCTTGTGTTCACAAAAGCTATGTTATTAGTACTATATCTACTCATACTTGGATCATTCTCTTCTTTTCGAGGTGATAGCATGGATGGAAAAGTGAGAATGGAAGTTGTATTCTAAAATACCAGAATTTGGATAGATTTTTCACTTTTTTGTAGTTGTACCATGTCCGAAGTTGCCTACGAGGAGGTTAACATTGTTCAGTCTTGGCATTCGATGTGTTCTTTGCACCAGGGTAGGACAACAGCTTTTCAAGATTTGGAAAACAATTACTATGTTGCAACTCATCAGTCTGAGGATGGCTTTATTAGTGCACTATATTATACAATTCTAGGCGATTACTCAATCTACTGTGCAAATGGACATACGTTTCTCTCCGCTGATCCACAAATAGAGGGTACCATTCTCTCAGATCAAGTTTGTGATTTGTGTGATGAAGGAGATCGTTGGGAAGGAGATGCTCTTGACTCTACGCCCTGTGGATGGGGCTCCTTGTACGACAGTGACAACCGGTTAGTGTATGAAGGGTTTATGTTTGGAGATGTGAAAACACTCTGGGGTCGAAAGTATCACGCTGATATTAGGACAGTAGAATATGAGGGTTTTCTCTGCAATAACCAGTACATGGGTCAAGGGAAGTTGATAAACCGTGAAGGGGAGTGTCTCTATGATGGTATCTGGTTATATGGTAATCAAATGAGTGGTATTGCATCTGTAATGAGAAACGATAAGCAGCTGTTATCACTGCATAACATGATAACATCTCTATCCTTTTGTAAGGGGTGTGATATTCCTTCTTGCAAGTTATTTTTTGTTGATTTTCCTCTACTTAAAGACATTCTTATTATTGGTCATTATCGATCGAATCCCTATACTAGTGATGATGGTGATGGATCGTTTATTGTTATGCGATGTCCTAGCTTGGAATCGATGCGTTTTGTAACAAATGCATGCGTTAAGATGAAAAAGTTTGTATGCAGAGGTGCTTTTTCTATTTCAATATGAAGTAGATTGTCCAAAACTCAAACTCATCATTTTTAAAAGCGGATTTCTTTATGGAGCAGAATGTTTAATAGAAGGTATTTGTGATTCGTTAAATTGATTCTAGATCTCCCAGAACTTAATACGCTTGAAATTGATAACTCTGTGTTTGGATGTGCACGTTCAATCGTTATTCAACGTTCCTTTTTGGTTATAGTTGAATATAGGTCTTCCCAAACTACACAGATTACACTTTAAAGAATTTGCATTCAATCGATTCGTTCCCTTTGATGAAGAAGAGGAGTATTATTCACAGCCATTGACTGCAAGCTTAGTTTTACGAGGTAATTGAAGGATGGTATGTCGATTAGATTTACCTACACTCGATGATTTTGCGATTGAGCGTGGAGTAGGTGAACGAATTGCCCATGTGGTTGTGGAAAGTAGTATTGAACAATCATTTGAATGAATAGATGTGAAATATCCAGAAATTCAAGGATATGGAGAACGTCTTGCCTATGCATTTGATGTACGAACGAATAATTCTTCGTTTTTTAAGTTTATGCTTGAGAACAATGTGGTTCTATACAAGACAGTGAGTTATCCTTTTGATCTAAGTAAAAATCTGGAAATAATGAGGATTCAATACTATGCAGGAAATGAAAGAGAGTTTACTACACTATCACTTGATCATTATTCTAAATTAATTGAGATTGATATTGGCTTTCGAGCCTTTTCGTTTGTTACAACTGTTACTATAACAGACAACCCTAAACTCAAGTCGATTCAGATAGGAAAGCATTGTTTTGATGGAGTAGATAATGGATCGTTCTTTATAAAACGCTGTGATCAGCTGGAATTGATTGAAATTGGAAGTTCTGTTGCTACCAAGTACACAGTATTCGAAATTGAGGGTAGAATCAATCAGAGATAAACATCAGATGTCCCCATGTTACAGATCTTCAAAACAGGGAATGATTTCTGTCGTAAAACGAAACGGTTTGTTCTGAAAGGTATAGTATTATGTTCAGTAAGTATTAGACCTTCCTGCTTTGAAAACAGTAGAGTTGGGAGAACAATCTTTTCAAGACGTAAATGAAGTTCGTTTCGAAAGTATGTATGAATCACTGGATACATGACCTAGATCTACCTCACTTTAAAAAATTGACAATTTACTATGCTACACTCTATGGTGATTTGGATCATAGCACAGACGCTAATAGATTATTCCTTATCAGTTTAGCTTTGAAAATCCATGTTACGTAGATCTACCTGAGTTAGAAGAAATGGTAAGTCATAGTGATTGGGCATTCAATGAAATGAATGAAGTATATGTGAAAGATGCTCCCAAACTCGATGATATTTCGATGTGTGCATCTTTTAAGTATACAAAAACGATGAAATGTGAAAGTAGATAGTACTGGAAAGGAATGATGAATAGATGCACCAGGTTTTGAGGCATTCTGGAAATATCGCTCCTTTGTTTGTTCCAAAAAACATAGCCAACTAAATCGATTGCATTTTAACAACATTGCTATTCTTCTTGGTACACCTACCCACAAGCATACCCACTATCAACATCACCACCACACATGCAACAACGATAATAATCCATATCGTTGTTGAGAGTCCTTCTGGTTCCTCCTCCTCAGCCAACGTATCAATATCAGCCAAAAACATAGAAGCACGCGGAGAAACAACTCCACTTCGGAATGTGGTAATGCTGTCATCCTCTCCAGGATTCGTAGAAGTCACTCCTGCTATAATTTCGCCATTCACTAGCGTCTGACGCATCTCTGTAACAGTATCAAACGTCCTAAGAACCGCCTTTTGAGAAAAGAAGGGTTTTACAGAGTTGAAGTCAGCAGAGGATAATGCACCCACTATCGTATTGCTTCCAGTTTCGAGAAGATTGTTCAACTCAAGCATGTTTGAAACACCAGTAGTACGACTCACTGAAATCGTTGACTCATAGCCACCGGGAGAACAGGAGACAGAGAATGCCTCAATACGATCCTTTCCATTGTAGAAAGAAGATAAAATCATGTACATATCAGTTAGGTCACTCTCTCCAGAGCGTACCGAATCCATGATATCATTCGATCTTGTGAACAAATTCCATTTCAAAGTCAGTTCAACTCCATAATAATCTCCGATATGCTTAAAAATGGCACGAAGATAATCAGGCCAAAATCCTACAGGAGGATCCACAGTGTAATCGCCTGCAGGCAAGTCATTGTAGTACAGACCAGCCACATTCACAACTCCCGTCTCCAAAATGTCGCTCAAACGACCCGACACAGTATCCTTCGAGGGATAGTTGGTCTGAGACGAATCTGGAGCGCAGGTGATACAAGCAATCACCTCTTCCATGTGTGTACTATTCTTGATTTCTAAGAATTCTCCAGATTCAATGATTCTGGCGAGTGCAGCATTATAAGCACGACGAAGGTCTGCAGCACTCTTTATTGCACTTGGATCATTCACAGCCTTTAGGTGCCAAGCTAGAAATCAGCGGAAATGGGTACAATATACCTGAAACTGTTGCAACAACAAATAACAGTCCAATAAACTTTGAAATCATTAAAAAAAGATGGATTAAATTAATCTATGAGGATATAGATAAAGAACAGACTGACCAATCAAAAGATGCCACGTTGCATACGACGTGAAATACCCCCTTTCCACGATATTTCCAATAGTAGTAACTATTTTCATTGTTAGCTATTGTTTTGCTATATATCAACCAAGCGCTTTTATGGAGGAAAAAATAGAATTACAAGTACCTAATAGATTCTATACAAACAAGACATTGCTGAACTTTGGCTTACATTATGGATTGTAGTAAAACAGCTTTAGAACGCACTATCTTTGAGATTTCTGCATTTACTATTGAATAATCATATTCTTGATTTATATATATATTTTGTTTCTTAGGAAAAGGATTGTTTTGTCACGTTCTACTTCTGCTTAGTCTAGATTTTAGTTTTTATATCTATGAAATTTGGAGCGGGGTTGTTTTATTTCCTATGTATCATTTCCGGACATAGTTTTTATTCTCTAGGCGTTCTCTGTTTAGAGCTAAGCATTGGTAGTCAGCTGGATGTAGTCTCTTTTATCTGTGGTGTGTAATTGTTTAGAATCATATTTCTACTCTTAAAAGGTTAAATGCACTGTCTTTCTTGTCATGTATCTTTTGGTTCTATTGTTTTATTCTTAGCTTTGCATCATGAAAAGCAACAACAAGGATCTCCTATTTCGTCTCAAAGGACAGGTCGTAATCCTTCAGTAGAAAGTGATCATGATTTCAATTTGGTAACAGATTGTCGTTCGTTTCACATAGGATGAATATAAACCCACCAATACAGGGAATACGATGCTATTTCAGACTTTTAGACAAAATGCAATTGTTCGCTTACTACAAGAGTCTGAGCATTCGGGCAAAGATGATTCTACAGGAAAATCGCTAATGAAAAAAAGTTCCAAAAAACTGAAACACAAAATTAGAGAGCAGAAGGAAGTCGGAAGTATAGACCAAGGTGTATTGGAATCAGCTGCGGAGAATAAAGCATCAACACCTAAGAAATACGTTGATGATGATAGTGATGATGATAATTATGATGTTCCGAAAAAGTCATCTCTTGTTAAGTCAGAAGAGGAAATCGATCGTCGCGATGATGACATACCTGATGAAACTTCAAAGACTCCAACAGTGGTCACTCTTCCAGTATCGGTTTTGTCTGTTGAAGCGACAAGTGTAGCGATTCAAGTGAATGTAACGAATGTGAACCACATCTGGTGTCAAGCAATGAAACCCCCAGTTTCACTCCCGCCATCTGTATTGATGGAGTCAGGAAATACTTTGACTATCGATGAAGGAGATGGTGAGTGACAAAAATACCCCTGATATTTAGACTTCACCAAAATGACATTATCGCGGTTAAGTCCGAATTGTGACTACTATGTATTCTGCATCGGAACTCCTCGCACGAACAAGGAACAATCGGTTTTTACCGCTGTTTTAACAAAAGGAACAGCGTTTCATACTCATCCTGTTTATATGACTATCGAAAATCCTCGTTTTTCTGGAAATTCAATTTCGTTTCGATTAAAATCGAATTTACAGCGAATTGCTACCTGTTCGTTGTTTGACAAGGAATGTATGATTTTGGAATTCCATAAATCGAAGCAACTGAAATAAAAAGCATCCAGGTTCCAGCTCAGTCCACAAATAATGTTGCTTTTAACAGTCTTAACAAAAGAGAAAAGTATTTCGTGAAGTGCTCGATTTTTGATGATTACCAGAAAGGTTTGTTATGGGAGTTTCACTCTATATATAGAGATTCTGGCAGATTCTGGGATAATCCCGTTTCAGCACATTCATTATGTCATCAGTCGGCTTAATTTTGGTGTTATTGGTATTATTACTGTTCTTATTGTAATTATCGTGTATCTACTGTTTTCCTTTGTCGGGTAGGCGTTTTTTGGAATTCCAATTGTAGAGCAAATCGTAGGAAACAAACATTGTTGAATTTGGGTCTATTTTTGTCATTTGTAGATATGATATGGATGATATTGAAAGAATGGGACTTTTGAAACGTCGAACAACGCGATTTACTCCGACATTATCTCACTTGGGACCTGAGGAGGTCACAAGCAGTGATAATCTGTTAGGAAGAGAAAGTAATGGTGTCCAGTGTTCTAATTGTGAGAAAAGGGAAATGTGTTAAGAGTAGGTGGCTTTGTAAACCCGCGATCAACAACTGTATGTCGCGAATGTAACTATGTTTTGAGAGGACGTGATAAAATTAATTCGTCACTTGCGTAGTGTTTGTTTGTTTCTAATACATATGAACGAATATGAATATAAAGAGTGAAGCAGGACGTTCTCTCAAAGATAGATACGATATTATTGGTAGAGTTGGAGAATTTGCATTTCTCTGATGAATAGCTTGGAAGTGGAACATATGGGGTGGTATATATGGCGAAAACAAAATGTCAGGATGATAGACCTGGAGAAGTTGTTGCTGTCAAAGTCATGCATATTCAAAAGGAAGGTAATTATGACTGCCTAACCACGATCAGCCAACTACGAGAAATCAAACTAATTAAAGAACTCCATCACTGCAATATTGTGATTGAAGAGGATGTGCTATACAATTACTCAATTCGGGAGTTGGCTGTTGTTTTTGAATACGGCATGTTTGGTGAAGTGCAGTAATACATAGCTGATTACGATCTTCACGACTTCATTCACTATTTTGCGAGTGTCAACCGATCGATTCCGCTTTCGATTATCCGCAGCTTCTTGTGGCAAATTCTCAATGCTACTGCTTATCTCCATTCAAATTGGATTATGCATCGCGATCTGAAGCCAACAAACTTGCTAATTAAAGACAATGAAACGGAGCATGGTGTGATCAAAGTCACGGACTTTGGTCTTGCTCGTAGCTTCCAGGAGCCTCTCGTTCCTCTAACGGAGCTGGAGCGTGTGGTAGTCACTCTTTGGTATCGAGCTCCAGAGCTGCTGCTGGGCTGCCACTCCTATGGACCTGCTATTGACTTGTGGGCGATAGGCTGCATTTTTGCCAAGATGCTGAATCTGCGGGACTTGTTCTGCGGCGAAGAAGTGAAGTCTGCAGGGGAGAAACATCCCTTTCAAGTAATGTCATTGTTTGTTTGAGAGATAGTCGAACCAATGCGAGAAGATCTTCTCCGTCCTTGGACTCCCGTCCATCTACGACTGGCCAGAGTTGAAGGGATCCGACCACTACGCGAAAATCAGTCGATGGGGCTTCGACAAGCGACTGACATCTACTTCTACCCTCCATAACTATGTGCGGAGCATCGATGTGGAAAGCGATGCGTTTGATCTTCTGCGCCGATTGCTGACTGTGAATCCGAAGAAGCGAATTACGGCTGCTGAGGCGTTGAAGCATCCCTTCTTCACTACTGTATGATCGTTGTGATGTCACAATCAGGGACCGAAGGTGACGATAAACGCTCTGCCGCCGAAGAGTGAACGTGACTTTGCTATCCCACCGAAGGTATTCACAGGGGCGCAGGATGATGCACATATGTCAACTCCATCGGAAGAGAAAATGTTGCAAGTGCTGCAAACACCGTAGGGAATAGCAAGTTGTATATTATCGCATCAACTGTTTGTTAGCAAAGAGACATTATTCGTAAGGATTCTGAATTTCTACCATTTCTTCCACTGGGTTTACAGTCATGATTAAGGTACCACGACAAATGACTAACCCAAGAGTTCGCTGTTCTCCACTTAGTTCGTACATGTCATCTGGATCTACACATTACACACTCTGAATTCACTGACTGCGTAAGTATTCGACAGTATCGTCAAGAGCTAGATTCATCAGTGAGTCATACCCTTTTAATATTCCCACGACTAGAGGTTAGCCAGAAACCGTCACAAAGAAGTACCTTCGCGACCGCCTTGCATTTTCACACGTAATGCCTTATCTTTGTATTTTTCTAGATCAATGATGAGCTGCTTCTGTGCCTAGGAGTTGAGCCTCATTTCAACTTCTACCATTTGAAAAAGTTATCGAACTAAAAGGTGCTTCAAAACCCGTTCGTTGCAAACAAACAACATCACACTACTGTTTCACAAGAGGATTTCCAACACATTCATCACCTATAGTGACTTCCAAGCCTTTCATATTGATCTGGGCCCTCATGAACATCATGTCATCGACTCCGACAACCGAACGCAGTCGGCTCTTCACCTCTTCCAGCTGATCAGCCTCCTTCGTAATGCACAAGAAGAAGCCACCTCCACCAGCTCCGGCGAGAGAGGATCCCAGGATCATGTCTCCCAGAGCATTTCTCATATCCACGACAAACTTCGGCTCGCTCTGTGGTGCCATGACTCGCTTGCTCTTCCAGTAGTTGTCAAGACACCTGCCCACCTCCTCCAAGTCGCCCTTCAAGATGGCCTCTCGACACAACTCCGAGTCATTACGCAGATCGGTCACTGCCTGCAGAATAGACGGCTCTCTGGCGTACCAGTGGCGAATCACGTCCTGCAGCAACGAGCGGGCGAGTCGTTGTCGTCCCGTGTAGATAGCAATGAGTCGGTGGTTGATTGCATCGATGAACTCCTGAGAAACCGGCAGCATCTCCGTCTTCACCGCTACCGGGAAGGCATCAGGAGACACGGAGTACTTGAACCCAGGCAGCAATCCGCCCACCTGGTCCTGCCATCCACCGCCAGTGGTCAGCAGCTGCTCGAGGATCAGCACCGAGTGTACGATCGAGTCGGCATCATACTCGTAACCCACAGCCGTGCAGATGGCCGCCAGCAACGCTCCGCTCAGCACAGAAGAGGTACCAAGACCTGAGCCCTGCGGCAGCGAGCTCTTCATCCGCACCTCAATTCCTCCGCCCACGTTAAAGTTCAGCTGCTGGTCCAGCTCCTGGTTGCTGTCAGGATTCACCAGACCCAACGCGATCACCTACTTCGCAGACCCTCTCCATCCCTACTGCACACTTCAACAGAGCACCAGGCGCCAGTGGCTGATGATAATCCGCGATGTCGGCTAGCGTCTTCCAGACCAGAGGGGAGGACGGCGAGTCTTCGGGGGGCTGCAGCACCAGCACGGGGTCCTTGAGACGTCGGGCAGACGCCACCACCGGCATCTGGCCCTCGAGGTTGATGGCCACGTTCACACACACACCTCCTCCTCGCAGCTCGTAGGTGATTGGAGGCGTATCCGTCCAGCCACCAGACAGGTCGGCTCGGATGGGGCAGGAAGCCCGCACCCAGGTGCCCAATGGAGGTGCCATGGTGCGTCGGAAGGAACGGCCACACTTGTAGATGACCTCGCTAACCAGCACCTGTGCCGCTGCCTCGTAGTGACGAGCTGCTCGCACCATTCGTTCAGGAGAATTGACCCACTTGGATCGCAGCGACGCCATCATGGTCACAGCCTCCGTCAGACGGCCTGCTCGCAGAGAGTGCATAGGAAGATCCCAGTCAGGGTTGTGTGCAGGGCCTGAACGAAGACCTCCCTTGTTGTGAGCCATCTCTGCGAGGAAGTCCGCGATGGTACTGAAGATTCGAGGGACGCGGCGCAAATCGCAGGAAATGGCGAGAGAGTCGAGGCGACTCAGTACCATGTCGTTCAGCACGCCGAAGCTAACGATCTTCTTGATAAGACCGAGCACGCACACGTCCTCGCCGTTACGCAGCACCTCTTCCATCATGGCCAGCGACACCTCCAGGTTGAGTCGATTACGCCACTCGAAGGAGGTGCACGGGTTGCAGTAGGTCAAGATATCGCTCAAGCTGATTCGCTCACAAGCACGCCATCGCTTCACTGACTCCATGTTCACATGAGTCAGATCCTGCAGCCAGAGAGCCACATCGATATCATCCACATCAGGCTGCATCACAGGATACAGCTTCGCCGACCACAGCGAGCGATCCGATCCTTCGGGCCAGATTCGCTTCTCCGTCATGCCAGACACCTCGAAGAAGCGCTCCCACGACTGTCCGCAGATGGTAGCAGCGGGAGTGCCGAGCTGTGCCTTGATGGAGTCATCGATGGAGTAGCAGATGACCACTGAGTGCATGCAATCCGACAGGTGGGGCGTCAGAACGCCCTCGTCCGGAGAGGACCGGTTGAGAGTTGAGACGGCGATCTCCTGCACCGCGATGCCGTCCTTCACGGTCACGTCGGAGAAGGAGCGAATCTGGCTGAGGAAGGATCGACGACCTACCGACCAGTTTCCCGTCAGTCTGCAGTGCTCGATCACAGCATGTTCGCCGCAGACCCCTTCTCCGCTAATCAGAGAGTTCATCACCACAGCATTGGCCACCACTGCAGGGTTGGTAATGAAGCTCTGCACGTGTGGCGCCAGATGCAGACGAGAGTACCACTTTGAAGGCTGAGTAAGGAAGTCGATGTTCTCCCTCTGCCGTGAGTCCACCGCATTGTTCCTACCGTAGTGCCCACATGCACGAAATCGCTCTCCTTCGGCACGGTCACGTTGAACTGGATCTTGCGGAGATGCTTCCAGAAGATGGAGCGAGCATCCTTGACGGTCTGCACACTACCATGCACTCACTCTCTCTGCCCTACCTCTTCGCACTGGTTGGGAGATTCATGTACTCCTCGTAGGTCAACGGAGAATCGCCCAGGGCTTCCATGATATCGCTGTACAGCTCGATTCGCAGAGGACTTGCGCCGCTATCCACTCCCATGTAGGTGCAGGCATCGAGAGGAGGATAGAGGTGGATGTTGGTGAGGATCTGCGTGGTGGCCGCATCGAAGAAGACGACTCCCGAGTCCAGATCCACCTTCTCCACCTTCTTCCTACAGGTCAATCGGCCTCTCATCGCACACCCGTCTTCCATCACTTCGTGCACAGCGCCCTTCGATCGCAGCTCCTCGACAGACGCCTTCTGGCAGAACTCGGTCACACGTCTAGGCTTGACGACAGACCCAGACATTACCCAGACGCGTCGTGGATGAAAACACCGTGGCGAGTGCCATAGTCGACGTCCATAGGGATCCCCAGACCCGTCACACCAGGCCTCGTCCAGTCCAGCTCCTCGTATTTCCCAAAATCGAGAAGCACGTCCGAACTACACACAATCAAACCAGGAGGCGAATTCTTGAAAGCATTCGACAGATTCATGAGTAAAAAGTCAAACGGAGTCATCACCTCTTCCAGCTCCGTAGAGTTCACGGCGGACCAAGCCTAGACATCAGTTGGGAGGAGCAAGAGCACCTTGCCACACAGACTCTGGAGGGGAGAACGTCTGCTATCGCCTCCGGAGTGGATAATCACAATTTTCGAGTTTGCCAGGATATCAGGAGAAACAGATGCAAACCCGGCACGGGCAGACAGATGCTCGCAGGCAGCAACAATTGCATTGAACGTAGCACCTCCACTATCATTAAAGCACAGCTCCGCTCGAATACCTTCCCACGCGGGCAGAACAAGGGTCCGGTACTGCCAGGACAAAGGTTTCCTTCGGGATGAAGCCACTTTTCTGACGATGCTCCAATTCAGCCTGATAAGCAGAAGCCTGGAGAATAACTAGCCAAAACATTGCTCACTTGCTTTGAGCCGGCTGCAGTTACGACGATAGCTGTGAATTGTTCCATATTATAATACTGCATCAATATTCTTTAAGAACATTCCGCGGGAATCTTCTACCTGATTTTCATTACTGTCAGGGCTTGTACTGCTACGAAATAGAAAGTGGTTCGCACAATATGGAGTCCCTTAAACCTGGTCAAAATGTAATACCACCCAAAGTCATTGTTATTCCAATCTGTTATTCTTCTAGGTGTGTGGAGAAGCACGATTCACGTTGTCGATGGGATTTTCGGACTTTGACGTTACTCTCTCCGAGCCGCTCGATTCGTGGTTTGTAGGAATGGCTGACTCCTATTAGTTCCAGATTCGAGCTAGATTCTGGGGATTTGACGATTACGTTTGTATTTCCGTTGTTCAGCCGAACCAACACCTTCCGATTCAATTTTTCGTTTCCTGTGCATTAGATGACTTTTTTCGCTATTGGCAGGATTCTCAATTTGTGTACCTTGAGCTCGTTGATCCTGCGCTCTTGGAGCCAGTAGCGTTTTCATACATCGATTGTCAAACCTTTTCAGGTAGTGTACTGATGCGAGTTTTTACAGTGTAGAATATACAGAAGACACTTGGATCTATAAAGAAAGCATCGTATTTTATCATTTGGAGACAGGATGTGTCCATTCTTCAGCTTGTTTTTCGGCTCAACTAGAGCGTATGGATCTATCTTAAGTAATTGATTTCATTGGAATGATTACTTTTGTATTTACCTACCATGACATTTAAATACTTTTCCCTTTTGTGAGATCTTTGTTATCAAAGAACGTATTTTTATTTTTAGTTTAAATGCGCATGAGTTCACTATCAAAGAGAGACGACGAAAATACAGAGAATAATGAGTGGATTCACATTTGTCAAAACCTAAGAGGTTCCAGAAGATCTGTCAGTCAAACAAATGAAACTCCATGAAACTGGATATACTGTTTGTCTCACATTTTTTTATTTGAAATTTAATCTATGCAGATTTTTGTTAAGACTCTTACTGGAAAGACTATCACTCTTGATGTTGAGTCTTCGGACACCATTGAGAATGTGAAAGCTAAGATTCAAGACAAAGAGGGAATTCCTCCAGATCAGCAGCGCTTAATCTTTGCTGGAAAGCAGTTGGAAGATGGCCGAACTCTTTCTGATTACAATATCCAGAAAGAGTCTACCCTCCATTTAGTGCTTCGTCTCCGCGGAGGATACTAAAATAATGTAATCTCTTTTGTTTATTATCTATATCTTTGTTGAAAACACAAAGATCCAAAATGAAATGGAACCGTACTTTATATTAATAGATTTCCTAATAACTGTTTTTGCGTTCTCGTAGTTGTAGCACTGTTGCTTACAAATAATAAACTTCATTCTTCTTGCTTTCTTTCTTCTTCAGTGGAATGAAGATCATTGTTTCAAAAACCCGTGTAAGGCGATTTGAAAAGGATCTAAAGGCAAGAATTAAGCCTCATTTTCAATTGGATGAAGATGCGTAGTCAAATGCGTATTTTTCTTTTGTAGTATTCACGAAATCCAAGTGGTAGTCACATCTGTCCTGGACGAGATCATTTTAAAGTGTATGGAACTAAAAAGAAGTCAATCCCCATCTATGCGTTACAAAGTGTCACCAGCAGATATCGATGCAATATTCCAAGGAATTGACATAGGAGAAGAGATTCGGAAAATGTACTCTCTTTGTTTCTTTTTTATCTAGTATCTATATACGAGATCGAAGTTCTGGAGAGATTTGTAAAAATGATTCTGTTAGCAATGTAACACATCCTCATACTCTCCACCCCTTTCTCTATAAATTGTATGTTTCCAAAAAACAGAATATAGTTCACTGTCCATTCCGACGGTATGACGCTCTGTTGCACAAATCTCTGGTTTCTCTCCCTCAATGTGATTACATATCTCTCTAACAATGTTGCGCGTGTCGAGACGAATCTTCGTTCCATCTGAGAAAGCAGGGACCCAGCGTAAGGCGGGAGTGTTATCTCCAGCAGCGAGCAACAGTTGATTTGCCTCATCAGATTTGAAACACTGAATGGCTTCCGAAGAATCTTGGTAGAACTTGTCAAAACACATTCGAATGCTCTCTTCAGAAGAATACCCAGACTCATAGATGCACTCCATAATCTTGATAGCATAGGAAAAAGAAGAAGAGTGACTATAGATACAATTGAGAGCTTTGTTACCAATGCAGCCCTCTTCACCAAATTGGCATTCGAAGCGAGCAGGAGACCGACTTTTAATGTGTGCTTTTCCAAAAATATGCAAATGCAGATCCACATAGTCGAGAAGTTCAGGGTGAAGGGCAATAAACTTTAATTCATTCGCAATGAAACGGTGACAGTCTCCACAAAGGGATTCAATATATACATTTAACTCGTACTTGGAATCCTAGATAACAAACGAACAATACTGATCACTTTTGCATTCACGATACTTATTAACGCTAAAAGCAAAATAAATAGTAAATGCACCATCCTCAAAAAACAACTACTGATTTTAGTTCTTTCCTTCTCCATGTCAGAGAGTGTCATAGTAGTGATGACCAATCTTAGTTGATTCTATAGAAGGAGGATAAGAAGAATCGATTTGTTAATTGCTTCCTTCAGTGGTCACTTGTTTTCTTGAAAGTTCGTAATGATATATTAGTTGCTACTGCTAGGTGTGCTAGCTATCGTATTTTCATGTTTGGAAATCATCTCTTTCAAGATATATCTAGATAATACAAAAGCCGAGTAATTTTATATTTGGTTTTGTTCCTATAGGGGAGCAGCAGCGATCCCATTTATTTATTTTGTTGTTCATTGCATCATCAGTAAAGTGATATATGAAATACAGAAAAGAAGAGTAGAACTGCTCTTATGACATAACAACCTAGAGCCATCATTTGCTGGAATATTCGGAGTACCTAGTTCCAAAGAATAGAGTCCGAATTATTGCGGTTGCAGGTGCCTTTTACTATATAACAATTTGTCTGATGACACCTCATATACAAGCTACTCACCTAGTTGTATTGATGCAGGTACTTGAAGGCAAGGTATCTTTCCTAGTCTTCCTGTGTGTTCACTACGGTTATCGAATATTTTTTTGAACTGATTGACTGGACATGGGTCCGTTCCTGTCAATGCGCTTTGGGCTTCACGGCTCTGCTTTTAATCTTGTATCTTTTTGTTAGCGAATTGATTGTAGCATTTCTCTCTATGTAAGCCAAAATACTTGTTGTAAAGTGATTGTCATCGCCACGTTTATCTTCACTTTCGCAGTGTTTTTGAACTCCTACACATCCTCACTGACCACTCACACTTTACTGAAATACGTATGTCCTTCAGAAATGCCTAAATTTAGCCTTCCATGCAATCACAGTTTGAGTACAATGTATACAAAAACCAGTGTTACTTCTCGCTCTTGCTTGTATTTGTAATGTATTCAATTCGGACCCCTACTACGATCGATTTTTTAAATGTTTTCGACTTTTTAAAAGCAGTTTTCAATGGCTGTTGGATCACGATTACCGAGCGTTTTGTAGTCATTTGCATATTGTGTAACGTAGAACTGGATATTCTTGATAGTGTATTTATGCTCTGGTTTACTGTACGATCGCATGTATTCCTATCTTGTGTTGTATAGTAATCCTGCATACTTGTAAACATGAGTTAATGGGTTCTATATTAGATCATGCATTCAGGTGGTATCGCTTATCCTCACTCTCGTTGTTATGTGGAACTACGAGAATCAAGTAATGGTGAGAAGCTTTTATAAATAGACAACACCTGCACATGATCTACTTAACGTCATTGCTTTCGTTCTCTTCAGTGGATTACTCTTCTGGGAGGGAGTCTCGGCTGTAAGAGAAGAGAAGAAGTTACATATAGCCTGTATTTCGTACACATCGCGGCTCTTTCTTTGAGAACCAGCGCGACGTTCCTCCAGCCAGTTAAATTTAGTATAACAAATATTGTTAGTTAGTAACATAACGAAGAATAGAGAGATCTTTGTCATCCCTCTCAAGAATTTCTTTATTCAACAGTACATCAATTGCCTCCTGCATCATTTCATCCTTTAATTTAAAACACTCTTTTCACCTACATCCACTCGGAATGATAGCATGCTATTCACCTTCCCTGCCAACTCACTCACTTTGATGAACTTGATTTTCTTTAGAATTCGAGCAATTCCAGCCTCCAATTGAAGTTTGTGTAGTGACTGATCCTCTTTTGCCATTGATGCTTGAGACTGATTCGGTGCCTCCAAATGGGGTAGTGTGAACAGGCGTATTACTGGAGAAGAAAACTGAGGAGTCTCATTGAGTGAGATATGAGTGAAGGAGGTATCTGTATTAAGCAAAGGGCCTGACGAGACTGCTGCTAACTGAGAGATGGCAGTTTTCAAAACATTTTCTGGAAGTTGAGTTTGCTGCTGTAATTCCTCCAGCGTAAACGAATCCCCACGATTAAACATGTCAAGTACGATTAACTGCGGAAAATCTACTTGCAATTCGACTGATTTCTAATTGGCAAAAAAGTCCAAATTTTACGTATTCAATCGAATACTGCGATTCCTCATATACATAAGTCAAAATCCTGGAATTGTATTTTTTACGATATAATCGATCGAATTCTTGCTGCAATTCCAAAATCCGGGCAGGAATTGGTGTATTTGGATACGCAGGAAATTTGTGTGCATCATCTTTCGACAGTATATGAAAAGTGGAATTATGGAATCGTGGAACTGAAGAAACCACAGATTCAAACTCTTTTCGAACGGATTGTGAGTTGAGTGAATCTTTCGCTAGGGTGTCAAGTCGGGTAATGAATACATTTCCACAAACCGCCTTCAATTCATCAATAATTTGAGTTTCTTGAGGAAGTAGCTGATCGTTATCTAGGCAAAAATAGGAGAAAAAAGGTACATTCAATTATATGGCTTAACAGTATTGCTCGATATAACGATTCAAAAGTTGCTTTTTGTGATAGCATGTTTACCAAGAGCATCACATCTGCAACGAAGCTTTCTGGAATGGGTATTTTATTGTCATGATAATTGCGAACAGTTTCATCCACAAATTGGGCCAATTTCTCTGAAAATCTATAAATCGTAAGAATAATCATCCATCATCATTCCATAATATCGATTATAGAACTCTAACAACATACTTCTCTGGATGCTGATTCACAAGTTGTATCCAAGTGGATTGAATCTCAAGGGATATCGAAGAATCTGCTTGACAGCAAACATTGCACACATTCTGCATTTTTCTCTAATGAAATCCCCATCAAAATAACTACCAAAAGACCCACGATTTCTGCTGCTGACATCTTGTTTATGATTTGGTCGCTTTGATTCTAACACATAATCGTCCCAATTATTGGAATACCTCAATTAGTTGGCACATGCTAAGTTTCAGCAAATCGACTTCCCCAATAGTTTTATAATAATCATAAATAATCGACAAATTGTGGAATGCTGATGAGTCAATCAATTCTTTCAATCCTTTATCAAGAATTTCACTTGCGTAGAGTTTCAAACATCCAATAAGCGTTTCACTCATTATGGATGCAGAACCGCGGTTTTGGAAGAAACGTTCCATGATGCATTGTTCCTAAAATGATCACAACTACTGCAATTCCAACAATCTGAACGATTTGAGAAATTACCATAATAAAATGAGAAATATCCAATTTTCGCAGTAAATCATAAGCGTAAATACGATAAAAAGCCTCTATTTTTGAATGACAAAAATAGGTCTGATTACGGATCGATAAGAAATACTGTTTCTGAAGATCGGAATACAATTCCAATACATCACACATGTTTACTACATTGCTGACTTTGCGTTGTAAAACCGTATCAAACTCCAGAGCTACTTCCATTTCGCTTTCCAGATTTAAGTCTTTTAGCTGCAGCTCACGAACAGACTTGATGCAGTCAATGATAGAAGCATAGAGCTGATGATCAGAAGAAGAGGGGAAATACCTTAGAAATGATACCTATCTTGGGTTCCTGCTCCATGAAAAGCGAACGAACCACTTGTATGCTGTAGATCAACAAGTTTTTACTACATGTTGGGAAAGTGGAGAAATATACCTTTTGTCACTCTGGGATAAATGAGCGAGCAGAAAAGAGATGGTCTTAACCACATTATACAAGGATGTCCAGAAAGAATCCATGATTGTTAGAACATCTGCATTTTCCATAGATAATGAGTCACTGAGTTTGTTTATTCGAATTGCAATATAGTTATTCATGCAATCTGTCACTTGCTTAAAGAGAGACTCGCCTCGCTGATAGAGACAAAGTTCACGCGTCATCTGGAATGATAAAGAAAATAGAAATAGAAACGCAATAAATCTCCTCGTAGCTATCGACTCCTTTCGTACCGTTGAAAATCGCAGCTATTGCAGCAATAATACGATCGCTACATTGATTCAGATACTCTCCACTAACCGTAGGTACTCCTAGAGAATGATGTCTCAAACTCGCTTCTTACGTCCGCGTATAATCCGATAGATTGGCTTGTCTATTTGCATACTATCCAGGAAAGAAACACTCTCAGACAAGAAATAGTTTGGAGGGAACAAACAGGCAAAACAAACCAAAATAGTAGTACAAAGATATTAAGACGTAAGAATCAATGAACAGTCCAACGCTAGATGATCACTCGGATACTTTGGATTTGGTAGTTTTAAATTGCCGGATGAGAGAATCTCATCCTCTGTAGGTAAGACCGAAACACCCACAGGAACGACAGATCGCGATACCCAAATGTAGTCTAAACAACCCGAATAATGGTCCGTGTAGTTCGTAAAATCCGGTTCCTTCCCCATCACCATAGCATACGAAGATCGCAATGCAAAATCATGGCGAATATTTGCCACTCCAATATTCTGGATAATATACTCAGGATCATTCAGCAAGTCAGGATGACCCATGGACACACTTCCAGTGGACATAAACTCATACCTACACATCACACACCCGCTCTTTTCCCACACCGCAGAAGTCGGTTCCGAGTTAAAATCACCGCAGATGATCACAGGCAGATACATGGGACGGACCACTCGCTGCACCTGACCCATCAACTCCCACGCCTGCTCCAACTTCACGTCCGGAAAATTGGGATCCCAAAACAGGTGGCAATTCACCACTATGAACTGGACTGGGGGCTCTGACAGAGATCCGTTTCCCGCGGGAATCGTGGAGAAGTGAAGGATGTGGGCCACTGTGCCACGCTTGAGACGTTTGTACTGTTCCTAGACATCACGGCGACAGACAGACCTCACCTGCGTGATGAACTTCTGCTGCAGCTGGGTGTCGAGAGACGTGTTGAAGAGCAGCGGGAAATGAGACAGAAGACGAAATCTACGTGTTACTTCGCCCGGGAAACGGGACTTGGCGGCATTGTAAAACGTCGCACAGCCGTCCACGTGATCGTCGGAACCCATAAAGAGCCTGGTTTTCACCGTAAACCTACCGCTCACCTCGCCAGAGAACACTCACACTCCTAAATATCCACGCTTCTCCATCTCAGGAAGCCAGAACTCCTCGTATTCGCTCTTCTCGATTTCCTGCAAGCAGAAAAAGTCGCTATTTCTGGAATTGAGTTGGTGAATGAGTCGGTCTCTGCGATAGGGCCACTCGAGAGCCCACAAAGGGCACTGCGAGTAAAGGTCTGGCTGGCAGTAGATGTCGGCCAGCATGTTGTACGAGGTGATGTTGATGGGGACACCGATGGGTCGATTAACCGGAGAGACGGAGATCCATTGGCGAGGCGATGCGTATCCAGGCGCTGGGGATGAGAGAAAAGCGAGCCAAACGTTCTGCGACGGGGAGAGAATCGTAGCTGAGAATCGTGCGGTTGGATGAATCGGTGACACTGCAGCGCAGGATGTGACCCACGTCCATCTCGCCCGGATGGTAGTGACTAGAGAGGAGGGAGGAGAGGGAGATACATGTCCATCGACACCTTGTCCCAGCCTTCCGATGCAGAGCGCTGGTTCTGCAGCTGCTTGATTTGGAGGTCGGCTAGCTCGTCCACAGTAGTGTGGGGCTGGAGAGGAAGCTTGCGCTCGGAGTGGACGGTCGAGTCGGGAGTGATTTTGTGGGTTCTTGAGATAAGAGGGAAATGAATGTGTTACAGACAGTGCGTCTTCCAACCACGAACTAGACACTCTGGAGAGCAAAAGTAGGAGTGTCGCTCGTTTCCATATTGCAAGCAAGTCAAACACTGGTATTTTGTCTCGATTACATTTCCATGGCGCTTATTCATATTGATGCAGTTATCAGAAGCGCACAGGTAGTGTTTCCGACTGCGAAACCAGACAAAGCGATATTTTGTTGTTGGATCCATTACAATCTCTCCATTCATTATTTTACAAGTGAATCTAGGAACCGCATCAAATCCCTTTACAGGCGGAGCCACACTAAGTGTCAATTCCTCTTTCACTGACCCAGATTCGGTAATATCCTCATAAACCACTTGTTTCTCCGTCACACCCCTTGAAAAAGAAGAGTCTCTAGTCTTTTCAATATCCACATCTGTTTTGGACAAGAATGTTGGCTCTAACCGAGTTATAGGTGTCAGTGCTTTCCCTTTTCTAATACGGTTATCCATTTTGAAACGTAGTAGTAATAAACCAATTGGGCCAACTCCGATTCAAATTGAATGGGCACTCTTAGATTAATTTCGTTATTTTTGTTGTTTGAATGAAAATCACTGTTTTTATCTTTCTTCTAGCTACAGTTGTTTCCAGTGATCGTAATTTCGAATAGTAATGTATATTGTAGTATGTGGTACCTACCTTACGTCATGCACGGCAACTCCTGAAGAAGAAAGTATCTCATCGATTGCAGAAATATCTTTTGAAAATACTGTGGATCTAAGCGACATTGTATCTATTCGGAAAACAGAGACGTTTTATAACACCAGCGATTGTAGTGGAAACGCTGTATATATAATCGAGTCACATTATGCCACTACATATCTTAGTGATAGCAGGGGTTCGTCATTTCGCTGATTTTTTACATAGATGTATACAATTATAACACTACACTGCAATATCAGCAGATCTATTTCTCAAATGATGAGGTTCTTGATGAGCTGGGTTGCAATAAAGATGTCATTAAATCCGGAAGATATATTGATTTGGGTTATAGTACTTTGTGAGACCCACTTTGTTGAGTGACACCTAGTGAACTGAATTGTAATAATTTCTATGTGGATGCATTTCGTGAAGGAAGCTACACAGATGCCATACAGATAACCTATGATTGTAGACTTCATGTTGATGTGTGATTCGTAGCTCGCAAAGACATGATCTCACTTCCGACACTGGAGCGTGAAGCAGTGTATGTTGCAGAAAAGCATTCTATTTTGGGCTGTTCTAGCGTGGAAGAGACTACATCGACGTGGTGGCTAGTGCTCATAATTGTTGTGTTAATTATTGTGATTGCTGTGCTCTTGTATTGGAAACGTAACTACAAGTACGTTGCCATTACTCAAAGAAAGAAAGTATCTATTAATTCTTGAAAAAGTGGTGTGTAAGAGTGTTTGTTGCAAACAGAAGTATGTACTGCATTTATATCGCTATATAAGTGGCAAATGGTGTATATAATGCATACAGCAGTTACATCCCCCGCAATTACTGTAATGACTGTACAAGTCGTTGAACTAACTGTTCCGACGTAATACCATTAATTTGCAATTCTTTATCACGCGATTTTCCTCCTCGTAAGAGAGAGACCTATGGTCCATTCACTCTGTTAGCTTTACCTGACTCTTTGGCACACCAGCTATCTCTGAAATAACTTCACAAACCTCCTTGTTTGCTTTGTTGTCCACTGGAGGTGAACTGAGACGAATAAACAACTGTTCTTCCTCCCAGTCAATTCCAGTCTTCTTGCAGTTTGGCTTCACATGAACAAGAAGAGAAACAGACGTAGTACCAAGTACACGAATAACAGTTTGCAGTTCGGAAACAGAAGGGACACTATTCATATGATATGTAAGGGATCGGAAGAAGAAAGCCAGACCTCCAAGCATACACTGTAAGTAGGACAGTGCTAGGAATATTACTTAGGAATGAATCCTAGCAATAGAAATACAGATAGAGTGAATTCATCATTATCTCTTTTCCGATTTTGCGTCTTGTTGTTTCACAGTTGTGTTATTCACAAATTTAGTCATTTCCTATGGTTGGAAAGAGCATTAAGAAGAAAACTCCTGTAAAGAATTCGGGTGAGTTGAGAGTGATGAAGAGGGTGATCCTATAGAACGCGTTCTGCGAGCTCTACTTTTCTTGAAGGAAGTTGCTAGGAGACCAGGAGAACCTATTACACATGAGAGTTAGTTTACCAGGGTGTTACTTATTTATAGACAAAATAGATATTCAAGTGATCCAGAAGTTACGCAAGGCGATGTTTATCAAACCAGAGAAGCGAATGACCTCTCATCAACGGTAGAGTTGGGTCAATCTGATAATAAAGTAGTACCGACTATTTTACGCCCGACTCTTCTTACAAGTGTGAGAAATGTGGTTGTCGCTCAAGTTGATTTGTTGTGCTATTTTTACGATCAGCGGATACAATCATCTGCCCGTGGTTACGTCAAAAGATGTACACAGGTGGTGTCGATGTTCATTCCTATCCCCATCCCATGTGTCGCAGTGTTTCGATCTTCTAAAGA
Source organism: Blastocystis sp. subtype 6 (assembly GCA_000963415.1). NCBI lineage: Eukaryota > Bigyra > Opalinata > Blastocystidae > Blastocystis > Blastocystis sp. subtype 6. Next base: position 55,208 of record JZRM01000005.1, read on the forward strand.
ATAGCAGAAATCCACAGGGAATTGGAACGTCGACTTCAGGTGGTATCGCAGAACTACTTCAACTCAGCGACACCTGCTACGGTGGGGAATGAGATTGACGTAGTGATTGGCTCGATATGTCATAAATAGCCTTCTCTTCTCAAGAAGTCGCGACTGCTGGTGGAGCAGGACAATCAGGACATCATCATTTTGAGTAGTGATCGGTCCCTTTGATTATCATAGACAAGTGGAGTCCATACGAAATAGCCGTGTTTGAAGCAGGAATTGCTGTTTTCGGTAAACGATTCGACAGAATTGCTAAAATCGTGATGGTAGTGAGCTGAATTCATATCTAGTTACCATCAAAAACAACAAAAGAAATCATTGCTTTTTACTCCCTCTGGCACTTTTCGAGTCATTACTGCATGTGGAAAAACCAAAGATCACAACCATAGTTTGTTTGTTAACTCAAACTGAGACTATGACACCGTACATTTCTGGTTCATTATTCACTTGCATTCCTTCTATTCTACTGATGGATATTGTGTTCGTATGATCACTGCAACAGGAACAGGCACTTCTCGACGTTATTCCCTATTTGATTCATCATGTTACACTATTTCCACTGGATCTGTTACTATATCTTACCGAAATACCCTCATTCATGTACTTCCTTCCTACACAGTGTAAATTGAACTCTTAGGTGGAGATAATACAAATCCTATCTTCAGAACAACAATAATAGCGTAATGAAAAGAAAATTGTTTCTGGAATCCGATATTTTTCAGGAACGCATTTTTCTGAAATTGGATGGTTTCGCTAAGCATATTCATATCACGGAAGAACGGCTTTTTGTTAATGTACTGACTTCTTTTCTCCTAACTCAATCAGATGTTTCGTTTTGTGTTTAGCGCTGTGTAGCATTGTTGCCAGTTCAATATTCATCTACAATTCACTTGTGATTGAGAAAAAGCCAATAGGGCGTTGTAGCACAGAATATACCGATAATATCGGCTATTATCCTAGTTTTAATGCGACTTGCTATCCTCCAGTGGATGCTGTCTATACATGGGTTAATGGGTCTGATCCGAAATGGTTGAAAGAAATGCAGTACTATCGTTCTCTCTATCTCAGGAAGCACAAGATAGGAGATAACACAACTGACACTTCCTCTTCAATCAATCGTTTTCGTGATAACGATGAATTGAAGTTTGTTTGATCGTTAGTGTTTTTTCTAGATACAGCATTCGATCTCTCGAAGTGAATGCTCCCTGGATCCGTCACATTTACATCGTCACAAATGGCCAAATTCCGGACTGGTTAGACTTAACAAACCCCAAAGTCAGCATCGTTACGCACGATCAGATCTTCTACCAATTGGATGCCCTTCCCACCTTCTCGTCGCCAGCCATCGAGTTGAATCTTCATCACATCGAGGGTCTCTCCGATTATTTTCTCTATTTCAATGATGATGTCTTCGTCGGTTCTCCTGTGGAAATCGGTGATTTCCTCAGTCTCGACCATGGACAGCGACTCTTCGCTTCTTGGGGAGTTCCCGAGTGTGCCGAGCGATGTATCTGATCTTGTTAGTATAACAAACTAGGTCATTATAATGATCTGGGAAATGGGGAGTGCGATCAGCGATGCAACGTCCCTGAGTGTGGATTTGATATGGGCGATTGTAAATCGCAGAATCCTCCACCTGCCTCTGTATTTCAGAACATCGACAAAATCGCACAGATGGCGGGAGAAGAGGAATACTGTTCCGAAGGGTGTGAGGTTTCTATGCTGATGGATGGGAATTGTGACACTTCATGCAATGTTCCCACCTGTGGATTCGACACTGGGGACTGCGAAATGTCTCCAAAAGCAATACATCCAGGAGTTATTTTGTGTGAAGGAGTGGATGAATTCCCACAAAGGTTAGTCAATAATGAAATGCTTTTGCATTTTGTAAATGATGGATGGGATGTAACTCCTGAATCCTTTTGCTTGCTACGACTTGCTACAAATGAAAGTTTCATTCAGGTGGATTTGAGCGAATATCTTAAGGGGAAAAGAGTTTCATCAGTTGTAATATTGGAAAAAGGTTGGGTTTTGGAGCAGTCTTTATAGTAGAGGCAGTATTGGCATCGAAAATTGACTCCAACAAGAAGATGTTATCAGTACTCGTAAAACCTTCGATGATAAAGTATGCCTGGGAGTTGCATTTGATGATTCCTGTCTTGAGTGAGACTTCAGAGAATGCTATCTTCTTATTATTCATAAATTTGATACATATGCTCTCATATGGTCAAATAGGTAGATTTATTAATACAGGGATTATCCCCACGATTTCATGGGTGAATAACCCTACTATTATGTCGCATGGATATTACGTGGCCCCAAATGGAGTTCAAACGGCTATAAAGGTCTTTGTTCAGGACAAATGGCCCCATGTTAGTCTAGGCGCAATTCCTCCACAAGAAATAGATTTTGTAATGGATGCAAATGTGAGTATTTCGATCGGTCAGTTTGTGAACCAAGACTTGCAATCCAATTTGACTTCAGATTATTTTTATTCTTCGTTTGCCTCTACATTTTATCCAGTATATGGAATTTCAGAAACTAGACCTCCCGCTCATTTGTTTAGTGGTCAGTGGTATTCTCCAGGAATTACAGCACTCGATGTGAAGTCGCATGGATCTGATTTATTAATGATGCATCAACTGTATGTGTGTACTAATTATAATAATCCTTCATTTATGTCATTTCGTTCATGGCTGGATAAAAGGAGGGCTTTTATTGGGATTGATTGTGACCTACGGGTGTACCTTAGCAAATTACCTCATATTCGACAAATGCGAACATGTACGGAAGCTATGCAATCTGTAATTCCAAATGAAGGTCTCATTAGCACAAATAAGTCAGTTTCATTCTGGAGAGAAACGTATGAGATCTATAAACTATCAGACACTCATGATATACTATGGAATCTATTTAGTAACTCTAGAGAACTGGATTATTTTGCATCACTGCAAGAATTACTGCAGATGGATGAGTATTATAGCAATATACTGAATACCTCTCTTGTAATTGCTTTTCCTTCCATTGAAGTAGTCACCTGTTCATGGGATGTAGAAAAGCAGGACTTTTATGGAAAACCAGAAATGGAGTCATTTATTCCCACGAATGGGTCGAGTTTGATTTTTAAACGGTCCATTCTACCTTTCATTAAGTATGACGAAACGAGTACTGTTTTGCGGTATGGCGATTTAGGTGCTATTATTTGGCTTAATATGCGCACATTCCAGGAGCAAATCAAACGGTTTTCTACGTTGTCACGCCGTTCTACATCTTTCTTCCAACAGTCGGGAGCAGTTCGTCGTTTATCAGACAGCTATCGCAGTTCTCTGGTGTTCACAAACTTACAGTTAATTCGTCTTTTTGGAAATGTGAAAAGAAGTGTTCCTGCTCATATGCCTCACTTGATCAATAAGTGGGTGATGCGTGAAATTGAAACGAGACTCTCTCCTTATGTGAATTCTACAATTCGGCATAAATTCCGTGAAGATTCAGATCTGCAGTATGCGTTTTTGTACTTCCATTTTTTGAGTGGGTTAATGCAGCAAGAAGAAACCCATCACCTAGATCAGGTTTGGAGGGAAAAGTTGGACCGAGATGGAGATGGTGTACTAAATTCAAATGAGTTTGAAACACTGGCAGCAATCGTGTTAGGAGAAAAGGCAGATAGAAAGGAGAAGATGGAATTACTGCAATGTCTGGGGATTGATGTAGATTCTCCACAAGAAACTATCTACAGTGGGAATTCCCATGGCTCTCTATATCTTCATAAGAGTTATATTTCGAATATCACGTTGGAATCTATACAAGATTGCGAAATGGCAAGAGCTGGACTGAATTTGCGCTTTCCCTTTCATAATCAGATAGAACTCACATCAGATTCCGATGTGGCATTCCAAATGATTGAGGATGATATTGAAGATATGCAGAAACAAGTGAGGATTTTATCTTTTATTTGACTTTAGCTTGATAGTGTGAGAAAACGAAAATCGAAATTTGTATGCATCAATGACAATATCCAAAGGAAAACTGAATTGCACGACAAGATTATACATGATTTTTATGATTCGTTCTTTCCATTACCCTCTCAGTTTGAGAAGAATCGACGTGCCTTTTATACTATTGACTAATGCATAGGTTTCATATGGTTTTCGTACTATTGGAATGAAGCCAAGTCCTATATAGGAAAGATTTATAAATCAGAAATGTTTTGGGTTATTTTGGTATTCCTTGGTATGGTTATCATTGTCACCATGCTCGATTGCGTATAGATAGATTTTATAAGATAATCTCGATTTGTTTTATTTCAGTTTCTCGTCATTTTATTTATTTGTTTAACAATCTCAATACTATTGACAATTCCAATTACAAATCTGTTCTCTGAGTTGTGGAGTTCCCACTAACCATAATTTCCTCTCAAATTTCTTACTAACGTCATATCGATTTATATGCTTAAAATGATCTGTACAAAACGTCGGGATAACATGCAGCTTTTCATAGCATTCTATTCTTTACTATTTCCATCATTTCTACGTTTCACTTCTATTTCGCGGACTCTATAAAAGGCAAAAGGTAGTAGTTTGAGAACTTTAAGATTACTCAGTTCATACAGCCCAAGTTTAGAACAGTTGGGAAAACTGAAATCTCCCACAGTTAGCTCATGCAGTATTCTCAACTGCTTCAAACTTACTTCAATAGGAACCTGGAAACAACCTGCTCCGACTATTAGTCTCTCTAATAATGGAATATCTAAAATATAAACAATTACATAACATACTTTGAAGATCAAAATGAGACGAATATTGGAAACAATTTGCGATATCTCCTGCCTTTACAAATCGGTTATTCTCTTCCGTAGGAACCGAACCGATTATTATCTCACTTAAATTAGGACAATTATTCACTCGGAAATTGGTAAACGTTTTAAAGCTCCCATTTCCGATACAAAGCGATCGAAGACTGGGTTGATTATCAACCAAGAAATTATTATGTTCCAGGTTGTGATTGAAACAGTTCTTCCCAATTCGGATGAGTCGTAATTGTGCCATGGGTTGATTGAGTACGAAACCTCCTCCATCAGAATTACAGTTATCTCCAATCACTAACGTAACCAACGAAGCAAACATATCGAATGTAGTTCCTCTCGAAAGATGAGTATGATCTTCAATTCTCAAGTCATGACAGATATCTGAATCGGCTCTCCAGATTTCTGAAACTGTAACTATGTATCACGAGTGGAGAAGAGAGTCACAGAGTGTTGATTCTTGCTTTACCTCTCGCATCGATGACCTGCTAATTCGTTCTACTAGCGAAGACGAGACTTTTTCTGAAACACAAACAGAGGATAGTTGTGTGAGAGAAGTGCTGTCTAATGAAACAGTGGGAATATCTTCGATCTCTTCGGTTAATCCATTCGATCAATCAAACCGTAGAAAACAATACGTGTGCAAGCAACCAGTGACTTCTTACCAAACGAGAGCTTACGGATCTTTGGACATACTGGAAGTTATACGATGCACAAAATCCTACACGAGATCTCAAGTTTCTTTACAGACACTCCCACTCTCCATCCAAATGATACAGTATCCAATGAAGGATTACCTATCATTGACTCCTCTATAGATTTTACTATTCAGAACTATTTTATCCGCCGATTTAAAGCTATCATTTTCAAAACGAACTTCCACCAAGTTATGGAATTCCGAAAGCAAACACGTTTTCATACTGTCGCAGGATAATTCACCGAACACAATCTGTTTCACAAGACTTACATAACTGTGGAAGTCAACCTGTGCTTCATTGCATAGACCATTCTCTGACACTTCGAATAATTCGTAATTTGGAGGGAAATTTTGCATGTCGTCACACGTGTGCACAGTAAATTTCTGAATCACTCCATTCGCAAATGAAATTCCATTCGTTGGCTCTCCATCCAGGAATTCACCTTCAAACAACTTCAATCCAAATTCAGGACTGTATGTACAACCCTGACCAAAATACACCCCATTTTTGAACTCACCTTTATATACAATACATGGTACTCCAGAATTTAATACAAACTTGATACCACGTCCCTCATAATGATATTCCAAAGTACGTTCATTTAATTGAATGCTCCCAAAATAAGTCGGATTTTTGGAGTCATCATATTCCAAAAATCCGTCAAATCCTTGAGAAGGTGTGAACTGTCCGACAATTCTTTTTCCGTGAGAATAATCGTACAAGCAGGAAGGCAGTCCATTTCGGTACTCAAGAACACGACCAGACCACCGTACGCCTGCGTCATTGACATCCACTTCACCTACCATACGTACATCGTTGGCGATTGTCTCGCGATACTTCTTGCCATCAACCACGTAGATATCAGTTATCTTGACGTCATTACTGTACTCTTCTCTCGCCACCTCTTTGCATGTGTCAAAGTCGTAGTATGTAAAATATCCGTGCTTTTTGCCATGAACATACTCTCCAGATTGAATAGGAATTCCTTCTTTATAATATGTACAAGATGAATTCTGTAAGAAGTTAGAGTCAAATAAACCATCGTAATATTTCATTCCATTAATGTACACAGTAATGCGATACCGATTATCCTGATTATCGGGATATTTAGTAAGTTGTAACATTAAGCGATAGTTACCAATTGAATCATGCATTATTTCCTTCTTTGATCCATCCATATTCATCAGTGTATCGAAAATGTTTTGAATAGCATTACTTGTCAGATGCAAGCTTGTATCCCCTCCAACATGCAGCAAATCTTCAAGAAAGGTTTTTAAATTGGAAAATGGATTGTTTGTTTCTACATTCAATGTCTCTATTGAGATGCCCTACGTCTTTTTATTTCTGGAATGCTACTCATAGAACAGACGCGGAGAAGATAAGCAAAACAAAGATATCTGAAAAATAAACTTAACTGAGAACAAGTGTATTTAAAAAACAAAGGAAAGAACATACAGTGTGCCGCTTCCCCCTATTCCATCAAATTCAAAGGCAGTATCTTCCATCACCTCGCCAGTCAGGAATTTCACCAAAAGCTGACTAACAACTCCACCCATCACTGCACAGACAGCGACTGGAGATTCTATCATAGTCTCTGCTGACACGAGACGATGCACTATCTCTCGGAGTGAAAGAGGGGGGTTGGAGGGAAAAGATGCTGTATCATCGAGAAGAGACAAAAACCTATTTTAAGATCATACAGTTTTACTACTTCGACCGGCTTAGATCGATAAAAAGACTTGACATCCCGTTGGTAAATACAGCAAATGCCGGAGAACACGAGACTGATCTCAACTGCTGCAACGTCGGATTGCACAACACAACAGCTGAACAAGTCGTATCGTTCAAACTACTGACAGGACGAATCTGGGCTCGGGGATTCAACTCCTGCAAATGGAGGCACATCGCATCAGCGACTGTTTTCCCGCTATCTTCTTTTCGAAGTAAGAAATTGTTCTGAAAATCAAAAGCACTCACTCGACGATCATCCTAATTGTGATGTTACAAGAAGAGTACAAGCAGTGCAACATTCATTCCAGCGAGTACAATATTCTTTGTGATCTAGACTCCAACATCGCACAAACGAACTACTTCTGCACACAGAGGATCTCCATTTACAAAGAGGATTGTCGTTTGAATAATCCTTTTCTGTTTTTCGGCACCCCATATGTGAATTTGTCGGTCATATCTCAGAGTCAGAAATCCTGCTCTAAATATACTGATCATACTCCTCCTGATTCAGATGTGGTTGCATAATCGCTGGCCCAAAAAACAGAAAAAACTCTACTATCGGGATGCCAAAACGAGTATCAAAAGACGCGGTGTACGATGAAAATAATAAACGAAGATTCAATGGAGCTTTCACAGGAGGGTTTTCTGCTGGGTATTTCAATACTGTGGGTACGGAGGAGGGTTGGAATCCAACGTCGTTCATCTCAACGCGTTCTCAGCACGTTGAGTTCAAAACAATGACGAAAGAGGACTTCATGGACAAAGATGATAATCCCTTAGTCGGGAACAATCTACGAGCACAGAATATTTTCTCTAGTGGTCGTCCCGGCAGTACGAAGACTGTAGTGAAAGCAAGGACGATAAACTCTATCATGAAGCAAAAGCACCACTACTATGGAATTGACTACACTCCTATTCAAAGGCTGCATAATAGTTCTTTACTTCTAGAGGATGATCGCAACGAGGTGATGCGAATAGACGATATCTTTCATGAGTCTTCTGTCAACAGTGCGAGATTTGGCATTTCTGCTTTGGAAGACGCGGATGACATGGATGTCTATGCCCACACAGATATGCGTCAGTTCGATCGCGAGCTGGATGTCTCTTCGAACCGTATTCGCGATATTGACAACAGCGAAGACCAGCATCATCGGCATCATACAGGTCGCTCAGCAAACATAGAAGGTTTCTACTATGCGGAAGATCAGGACAACGCGAAGCTGCACATGAAGATCTATCCGCCTCCCCACGTTCCCAGCAGTTTCCGAGAAAAACACGTGTTTTCAAAACCGCTCGATTGGAGCTGGGTAATAAGCAAAGGTGCTGGCAGACGACTCTCCTCATCTGTAGACAAACTCACAACTCCGCCTGTGCAACATTCTACTCGCTATACTGGAATGACGGCAGAGATGGAGAAGGACATAGCAAAGGTTACTCTGTGTGTGGTGAGTGATTTGTAGCAAGATGAACAACCCTCTGCATTCAAATTGAAATTTGTGTCAGCCACTGAAACTCCCGTGGAAAAGGAGAAACAAGTGAAGGAGAAGATAAAAACAACGCGTATTGTGTCACAATGGAGACCTGCGAAACTGCTATGCAAACGGTTCAATATCCGAGATCCATACAAGAATTTACCTGATGTCGAAAAAACTCCAGCACCAAAGTCTGATATTCACATAGAAGATCTGATGCCTTCGAAGAAACCTGCGGAGAAGACAGTTGATGTGGGAGAGTTGATGAAAGAGTTTAGCGATCCTTTACAGAATGTAAAGAAAGCAGATATAGACTTATTCAATACATTGTTTAACTGACCTGTTTGTTCACATTTGCTTCATCATGAGTGAGAAAAAAGTTACAGGGTTTGCAGCACTGATGAAAATGCGAAGGAAACAAAATGAAGAGGCGGACAGTACGAGAGAAGATGTGAAACCTGTGATTAAAGAAGTCTCATTAACATGTACGTAATTTGAGAAGAGGTTGGATGTAGCAATCGAAGAACGTATACGTTCCTTGGAACAACAGATGAATGATTCTGAGGGCGATAGTTTTGTTGATGTGGATTCGGACAGTTCTAGTTCTTCTGATGAAATAAAACCGCAGAGGGTTGAGAATGTTTCAAAAGATGTCTCCAAGAGTGATTCAAAGCTAGCCGCTAGACAACGGGAAAGAGAGCTATTGGAGAAAATGCGTCAAGCGAATGCAGAGGTAAAAGATCCTGTTGATTTGAAGCCAGATGAAGCTTATTGTGAGGTTTGCAATCTGCGTATTTCTGGTGACATGAATATCAGTGTAAGCTATGGAGTCGGGTTACCAATAGACACATCTTGAGTCATCCGGCCATTTGTCGCGTTTGAAGGTTGTCTTCAAGAACGACTTGTTTAGTTCATCACGTATTGCTATCTCGATTCTTCAGTATGCAGACAGTCAGAACTTTTGCACAGCATGCTGCGTGTCTTTCGCCAATTCGGAGGCTCTGTACGCTTGCTTGCGAAGTGTGATCTAGAGTGAAGCATCGCGAGTACCGTGGCCACAGTAGCAATGCACGGCTAAAGGCACGAATGTGCTACTGCAAGCTGTGTCGCAAGCAGTTTACAAGTGGGCTTCAGCTCTCCGAACATGTCTCATTTGGGCCTCTATTTCATTCCTAGCTAAAGGGGAAGGCTCACCGCGAACGCTTGGAACGCATGATGCAAAAGCAGAACCAGTTCAGCCGAATACGAAAATACAATGTTTGTTACAAACACACTTAAGCATAGCAACGGTATAACTTCCAGCTGTTGCAGGTAGCCGGCTTCTCACCAGTGTATGCATCGCAAATGTGCTTGATGACGTTCTCGGGATCAGTGTAGACCTTTCCATCGACCATCACAGAAGGAACATAGGTAAGAGTAGGAGTAATGTCTCCAGCGTGGAGCATCAACTCGTTACCCTCGTCTCCCTTAGCACACTTCAAGATCTCGGAAGCATCAACACCTTCGCTCTTGGCACACTTCTCCACAGTCTCATCGCCGAAGTCGTAGTACTTCTGCATGCAGTTCATCAGAGCAAGTCCGTGCTCAGGGAAATGAGCAAGTCCACAGAGCTCCACCTTGTTTCCATAGCACTCCGACTCTCCATGCTGGCAGGTGAAAGTAGGAGGATCGCGAGAAACAATATGAGCCTTACCATAAGGAACAATCTCGAGATTGATGATCTCCATAATGTCCTCCGTCTGTGTAAGAGTCAGCAGTTCCTTCTTCGTGAATGCGATGCAATCAGGGCAAAGAGCCTCAACAAGGGCCTTAACCTCGACTTTGGGAGCAGCAAGGGTACAAATGGCGAGAAGAGCAAAGATAATCGTGTACTTCATTGTTAGATAATGTGTTTATGTCAACTAATCCAGATGTGCAATAATAGGGACGATACTGCTCATAACTTCAACAAACAGGTACAATCCTTATTTGGAATACTATTCTCTATCATCTTCATTAAATCATAATCGGAAATGATCTTCACTTTCTTTTTGACAGCTGCTTTATACTGCGCACCCTCCGTTATTGGACGTCCATCTTCCATCTCAAAACCAGCGACAAGGTAGTTCGTTTTTCCACTTACTGCTGTCCGTTCAATCCTATGCGATGATCGAGCACTGTCTTTCTAACCCTCCATGATCAAAAATAAGATCACTAATCTCTTGCACGGTTAGACATTTTGACAATCCAGTGACTACAAATACAAGTCCGTCCAGACAGTCCTCTTTCCCTTTAGGAATAGGATGGGTTCCATGTTCGGGAGGGACGCGCGGTTCTCCCATCCATGCAGGTTTTGGTTTATGGATTATCCGTTTTCGCCCGTTTTTTTCGTTGACACCTATTTTTAACGAACTATCAAACATCCACGCTTCTTCTCAGTTTCTTTCCGTTTGGGCTTAGGACTAGTAGTAATATCCACAATGCACTATAGATACGCTTCATCGACAACAATTGGACGCTTCCTATCCTGATATGGAGTCTTGATCGTAGGAATCGTCAAGGTTCCTTTCGGCTACAGACATAATGATTCCAAAAAGCAGCGTACTGCAAAGAATAGAGCCGAGTTCATAAATAAGTTAATTATGAAAACGATGACAAAAATATTGTATATTTTCAAACATTTCATTTTGGCGGTTCTTCAAACAAACATGATCTAAATGGATTACACAGGATTGAACTTGCGGTTCTGCTTCATCTTCTCGATTCGCTGTCGATCCTTTTCAAACTTCTCTCGAATCTCTCTCAACTGATCTCGCTTATTTTCGCGTCCTTGGAATCTACAACTCATTGAAAAAGCGGAAACTGACTTGTAGAAGTCCTTCTTCTGCATGGCCTCGCGACGACGCTTCTCGCGAAGCTGGATCGCATTAATCATGTCGTCATCGTCTGCACGTCTGCGACGACGTACGGTTGTCCATCCATCGGCATCGGTTTCGGTTGTCATTGCCTACATGGTACGGTGGACAAACACATTACATTCTGCTCCTCTTCGTAGTGCGTCAGGGCAGCTTCAGCAGATTGACGAATCTCCTTCCGAGACTTCGAATATGCCTTGGCGACCTCGCTGTGGTATTCTTCGAGAATCGAGGGAACCGAGGGAACCGAGGGCATGGCTGGAGAATGAATGGATTCTGGAGATGTCTTAAAAGTACGGAACAGCTTGTTCAGCGCTCCACGGTCAGTAAAGGAAATGTAGGCAACTCGAGCCCCTCCTTGAGCGATTCGACCAAACCTAAACATCACCAAATTCAATTTCAACACACTCAATCGACTCAATATCCCCAAATGGACTGAACATCTCCTAGGAGTGAAGCATTGGTCATGCTCGTACTCGTAATTGGTCCTCCGTGCAGTCTGAAACATTCGCAATAAATAGCCGATGCTTGTGATTCCCACCTGCATTTCTATAGACGTTTAGAACCAAGAGGAGTCAATCACGCCAACAAACCTACCCATCTTCTTTGCAATAGAGATAACGTGATCCAAAAGTGTTGGGGAGCTTCAAGGGAAAAATATAGAATCCATCGACAGATGAGAGAACATGATTCTCGTTGAAGGTGTTTGCTTTGGGCATTATTCTGCGGAGAGTCTTTCAGTTTACGCTCGGTTCAGCGAAGCGAATCTGTGTTAAAATAATGATTCTCACAAACAAGTTAATTGATACCAAAGTGTTCCATCAGCCAAACTAAGAATATAGAGAAGGGATAGAGAGCAAGGAGGAAGTAGGCGTGTCCCAGTCTCTGCGTGGTCTTTCTGGAGAGGATCATCACGCAGACCTCCACAAAGAGGATGGTGATGGTCTCGGCGGTGAAGAGCCACTTGAGGTTGCGGAGGAAGATCAGGATGAGGAACACGCCGAGACAGACGGTGTTGTTCATCACCGCAGACCCCTGCAGCGTGCTGATGCTGATGGTGGCGGACTTCACGGTCTTCTTCTTCGCGTAGGCGAAGGAGGCGAGGATCTCCGAGGCGTTGCTGATGAAGGGCGCGAGGATGAAGGAGACGTAGAAGTTGGGGATGCGCAGTCGCGAGCTCATGTTGTCCAGCACGTCCACGACGGGGTCCGAGAAGAGGATCACCACCAGCGTGCCCGCCAGCATCATGCCGAAGCTGCGCAGGATGATGCGTCGCTGCTGCTGCTTCGGCGAGAGATGCACCAGGTCCGAGGGGATCTCCTCCTCGTCCTCGTCGTCGTCCTCCTCCACCGCCACCGTCTTCAGCTCGCCCTTGGTGCGCAGGTCCACCAGATGCACGATGAAGTAGCAGAACTCGTCGAAGTTGAGCTGCTGGTCCTCGTCGTGGTCGAACGTCTCCAGCACCTCGCGCACCTCCGACATCTTCATCGGCTCGCCCAGGTCGCGCAGCAGGTCGCGCAGCTCCACGACGTTCATCGAACCGCTGCGGTCCTGGTCGTAGCGGTAGAAGAACGAACGCACCAGGATCCGAACGTGGTCCATCAGCTGCGGAGACTCCTCCAGCAGGGAGCGACGACTCTCCGTTCCCTTGGTGCGACAGTACATCTGAGGGTCACAGACCACAAAAAAAGCCACGTCGATTTCGTTCGAAATAACCGCGGAAATGTTGACGAGACCGTTCTGAATCGACTTCTTGATTTCCTGCTTGATCATCTCCTGCGACACCTAGAGTCGACGCGCACATCAACCCATACGACGTTCTCCGTGGAGTGCTTGTACTGAGAGACGAAGTACAGGATCATGATGATGACGCAATAGTGATGTTAAGAAACGAGCCATGAAAGGAAAGGATATAACAAAGCATCCGAGACAAATCCAATGAATAATATGGGCGTCACACTTTGAGCCATCTCCCGTGGAACATCCGCTGAAGAAGGCGGGAATTTGGACCAATAAATAGGGAGCCATCGACAGCAGGACAAACAAGATGTTCTTGCGAACAATCGGATCTACGTTGATACCAGAGCGTACAGGGGAGTGTGCATCTTTTCGCGACAGCTTTTGAAACTCCTAGAATCAACATCCAAGTGAATCTTTACATTTGCGGGCATATCGGGAGGACGACTGTATTGCCCTTCTCCCTTTTCGTTCAGAGACACACGACCAGCAATGATGCTCATGGCCCAAGGAACAGTGATTAACAAGATGGTCGATCCTGCCAGAGCTCCAACTCCAACAGTGATCTGCTGTTTTACGCTTTCCTCATCTCCTAAACCAGCAAACAAAACTAGATTTCAAATTCGAACAATTTGCTAACCAATCGCCGAATCTGGAACAGCACCAAGGAATGGGAGTACTATACTCCCTATCAATCCTGCCCACTGAGGGACAAGGAGAAGTAACTCGCTTCCATCTGAAATAAGACTTGCACCTTTGAAGAGAATAAAACTATAAACGCAGAACAAGAAAAAAAGTTGGAACTACAAATGATAGAAATGGAGAAAGCAAACTAGTCCATATCCATTTAATGGAATCTCCTCGACATCTATAAAAAGTTTAGACAAAATCTCGCCCATTGGCACCAAAAAAATGGGAGTTTGTGCTTATCCGAATATTTGTCTCTGAAGATTCTTAACATATTGAAGGCAACTGTGGAGTACATCAGTTCTAAAAGATTCCATATCCATTTCAAGTGAATTATTGTACAAAATGAATCCCATCCATTACAAATTCATGTTTTTGAATACTTTGTAACGTATCACCTGAAGTAGTTTTTTCTACCTCTAATCGATGTACGGATATATAAGAATATATTATTTTATTAACTCTAATCATCGATATGAGTGATCCCTGTTTAGTTTATCGAGCTAGTATGATGAATAGACAGTGATGAAGGATGGACTCTGGTACAACGGCGTGATAAGCGTGGGAATGCACTTTTTCCGTGACAAATAGATGCTCCAAACAGTGGTAAAGAATGGAGTAGAATATATGTGTTGTTAGTAACAAAAAGAGGTGAGCAGTGAAGTTGTGGAGAAGGAAGAGCCCACTCCCTCTTCAGAACCGCCCAAGACACTACAGCGAAAGATGTCCAAGAAGGAAAAAAAGCAAGCGAAGCTCTTAGAACAGTCTGCAGCAGCGATCCGTACAGTTATCACAAGTAGGATTACATCTAGATAATGTATTTGAAGGTGGTTTGCAAGTGATTCCCCAACTCTTTGAGAAATTCAATGTGAAGCAGATGCAGGAGGAGATTAACAAGCGTCTGGACAATTTGCGTGATGCGAGCACTACTTCCTCAAGCGAACGTTTGCAAGAGGCAACGAGCCAAGTGAAAGAGATCCTTGCGAAATTGAAAGGACTGAGCGACGAGATTGAGACCGCACTTCCACGTATCGGCTCCCTTTCCCTCTCTCTCTAGAAAAGGTGCTGGAGATCACTTCGAACGAGAAGCCGACTGTCACTCTCAAGAAGAAGAAGAGCGTACTTTTCCCTCCTTCTCTCCACTCTAGAGACGATCGCGGAAGTCACGTGGCGACAAGCCATCCACGCCCACTCCCCTACGTACCGTCCTTCTCTCCCCCTCACCCACAGAGTCGCGCTCCTCGGTGGACAGCACGTCGGAGGAGGAGCTGGTGGAGAGCACGAAGCCCACGTTCTACCCGCACGCGTTCGTGGAGAGGGAAAGTCAGTACAGCGTCGATGACTTCGTGGGAGGAAATCTCATGGACAAGATGCAGGAGGACACGTTCAAGGGGTTCTACAACTTCACCATCATCTATCTGGTGGCCACAGTCCTCATGCTCATCGTCGAGACACTCGCTGCGCTTACCTGTAGATCTACAACCTCAAACAGCGAGGATGGCTCGTGACGCTCGAGGTCATCTCCTGTCGTCGCAGCGTGGTGGGCGCTATCGAGGCGGTGGGTCTGTGTGTGCTGCTGCTGCTCTCTGCGTGCTGGTACTACTTCCTCTGGATGTTCGGGAAGAAGTTCCAGCTGTCGAACACGGTGTATCTGACGCTCTACGGGGTTTTTCAGCTCGTCTACGTGACCATCGTAGCGACCATCGTGTGGCGTTCCGATATTCCGTAGGCTCTTCGCGACGACTGAGACGTAGTCCTCTGACGGCGGTGATTCCGATGATGGGCGTCGTGCTGATGGCGCTGAAGGGCCACTCGTTCATCCTAACGAACTACAGCTTGGAGAAGCAGTCCACCGAGCCGATTCCGAACTCCTTTGGACACTACCTCTACTTCATGTACTCACGCTCGGTCTGTTCGACATAGTGTTGCGCCAACCCTTCTCTACGAACTGGACTATCCCCGGACGAAGCGGATTCGTCTGGGGTACATTCTCCGCACTACATTTTACATGTGCGTGACTTTTGCACTCATGTACGTCATCATGATGCAGTTTGTGAATCCCATTCTCAGTGACACATCGACGAACATCGTCTATCGCATCTTCCGCTGCTCCTTGTCTGCGTTCATCATCTGGCTCCTCCTCTTCTTCTCTGTCTTCCACTGCGCGCTGAACATCCTCGCGGAGCTCACCATGTTCGGCGATCGACTGCTCTACCAGGACTGGTGGAACGCCACCACGATGCTGGAGTTCTGGAAGAAGTGGAACGGACCGATTCACTACTGGTGTCTGCGTCACGTGTACGTCGAGTCGCAGGTGTATGGAAATTGGAGCAAACCGCTCGCCTCGTAGACATGTTCACGCCTCTTGAGGGTAGACTGGCCACCTTTATGGTGTCTGGAATGGCTCACGAGCTGGTCTGCTCAGTCGTCTTTAGAAAAGTGTCGCTCTATTTTTTCATGGGTATGGTGGTGCAACTTCCTCTCCAACTGGTCAGTAAGTATTTTGAGAACTCGAGAATTGGAAACATGATAATGTGGGTATCACTGTTTTTGGGCCAGCCACTTCTGGAAGTGAGACTCGCTCTTTTACTTGATTCGTAGTTAAGCTATTGCCAGGATTGGTTCCTTCGCTATCCCAGTCTATTCTGTTAATCTTTTTGTCGTGTTTGTTGAATGAAATTGACATTTGTGTAGTCTTCGGGGATCCAGCGAAGGGCTCGTCTAGTTATTGTGGCAGAGTGCAGAGAGGAAGATACAGCAACTCTTTCTCTGATAAGGAGAGTGTGTTTTTTCAGTATATAATTCATTCTGAAAAGCAGGAATATTTACTATAATCGGGCCCATATTCTTCGGAACCAATTATTGCTACCATGATCTTTCATATTTGTTGTACAAATGAGTGACAATCCCTTTGAAGATTCTGCAAGTGTAGGTAGTATAGTACATCCTATAAGTGTGTAGACACCTAAGTCCTCTAAGAAAGGGTGTGTTTAGAGCGAGTTTTGTGATGTTTAGAAACGTTATTACGGAGCAGGTGAACACCTTTAAAAAGATGGATGTTGGTAGGGCCCTTTCTCAGCTGCGATGGTTAAATTTTGCTTTGGGACTTATCGTTATCGTGTTTGAGGTGCTCAGCGTCATTAGCGTCATCGCTTCATTCGATTTGGCTGCTATTATCCTAAATGCTTTCTGCATTATCTTCTGCGGAATTCTTTGCTTATACGAACTGCAGATGAAGAGGCTTGGGAGGAAATTTAGGAAGCTGTATGGTTTCTTGTACACCTACATTGGTCGTGCATTGTACATTTTCTTGTATTCTGTGTTTTGCGTTCACCACCTAGCATCGGAACAGTCGTGCTGTCTACTTACAGCAACTCGAACACTATGGGTTTCCTCTACTTGATTGTCAGTATCATTATGATTATCGATTCCATGTTTGCTCTGCGCGCTTCTCTCAGTCGTAGATACAATGTTCTGATCATTTTCTTCCATCCTGCTTTCAAGAATGGCAACCGTAAGATCACTGATGATCCCACTGTGGCTTATTCTGCTGGAGAATCCGTACAAATTCTGGGGAATCGTGAGATGTAGGAAATTGCTAATGTGCTCAAGAAGAATCCTAATCTTGCGCAGAAGATGCTTGTGGGAGCTTCGAAACTAGCTACATAATGTTGTTTCTGTTTCATTCTTGTGGCTGTTCTTATTCGTTGTTTGTTGCAAACGAAGTTGACAGGTTTGATAAGTTCATTTTCTAATGACGAAGACTAAGGTTGGCATTAATGGATTGGGAAGAAGAGGCCGGTGCCTCTGTCGTTTGTTGATGTGGAACAATGACTATGAAGTTGTGGCAATTAACGATCCCTACCTCACAGCCAAGGAAATTGTTAAAGAAAGTGCTACGAATTATCTCTAGATGCATCAACTAACATTTGACTCTATTTATGGGGTTGTCAATGGTATAACATTTGTTGATGACTCTACAATCTCGGTTCACAATCATCCGGTTCACATTACCCATTGCAAGTCCCCCATTGAAATACCGTGGAAACAGTATGATGTCGCTGTTGTCTACGAATGCTCAGGAGAGTTTACTACTTCGTCTCAGTGCCAGGGACACTTGACTGCAGGCTGCAAGCGTGTCATTGTCACTGCGCCCAGTAGTGATATCCCTATGGTGTGCAGATGTGTACGAGAGAAAGTAGAGCCTATGGTCACGATCGCTTCATCCTCTACATGCTGTCTGGCGCCTCTCCTCCACCTCCTCTCCTCTCTTGCGCCGATTGATTATGTTTCTTACACGGTCATTCACTCCGTCACTTCCCAGCAGCAAGTGACAGATCGTCCTTTGCCTCAAGAACTGGACAAGCGAATAGGAAGAGCGGCAGGACTGAATATCATTCCTGTTATGAGTAGCGCGTATCACTGTCTCCCCATTTTACTTCCTTGGCTCAAAGGTCGTTTGTATGGCCAATCCGTGCATGTTCCCTCTTTCAATGGATGTCTTGCTGAGGTGTCTGTTCATTTTTCTGATTCTGTCGCTCTCCAAACAGTCGTCCATTGCATTCAGAATGCTGCGCACAATGAAATGAAAGGGGTGTTGGACATGACTGATGAAGATGTCGTCAGCAGTGACTTTGTAAAGTGTTCTGTGAGTTGCGTCGTCGATAAGAAACTACTCCATCTAGATTCACATGGCCATCTTCATCTTTCCTGCTGGTTCGATGACGACTGGAGCTACTGTTCGCGAGCCATCGACTTTGGCCATTGTTATGTTTATTACAAACAGAAAAAAGCAATTTACATGGGATTTGGGCATTTCTATATGCATTCTCCAGCTGTGCCGGAGACATGTGCGGGAACTGCTTCATCAGAGTGTTTACTTTCGACACAAGAACCAAGCACCAAAGACTCAGCACAACATTCACAATTCCAAATGAAAGAGAGCCTGAAGCAAGTATTGCAGCAATCATCTCGACGATGGAAATAACGAAGCAGAAAGTAAACCAGCAGCACAACTAGGATGTCAGGACATCCGCTCGCCTACCCAACTCACTTCCGAAAGACTCCATCTCTCGGAGATTCGCATGCCGTAGATAGGGAAGATGATGAAGATCAGACCCACGATCGAGATCGCCAGGAGAATACAGTATATGATCGAGACGATGCGGACGGTGCGCACGTACCCAAACAGGTCCTTCAGTGCATTGTTGTTCCTAGGGATGAGCGAGACAGAGAAGACCGACATGTCCGAATTTGAAGGACTCGAAGAAGGTTGCACAATGTACTGAGTGTAAGGACGGGCCTGCGATGGCTGGACCTGCGGGACGTTCTGAACGGGCTGACCGTAAGGAACGCCTTGCACTGGCTGTCCATAGGAAACACTTGGCACTGGCTGTCCATAGGGTGTTTCTTGAGAAGGCTGCTGGATAGACTGTTGAACAGGCTGACTATAGGTATTCACCTGGATAGGCTGAGGGTAAACGACTACTGGATTTGTTTGAGGAAACACATTTCCAGTCGCATTCTGAGATGCTGGAACAGGAGTACTCTGCTGAGGTGCAATAACTCCTGCAGGATAAGCAGATGTTGGAGCAGAAGGTGTCTGCTCAGAAGGGATGTATGAAGTGCCCCTACTCTATCAACAAACTAGTAAGAATATTACAAAACAGGTTGAGTATATACTGAAGATATATTAGGAGTATTCATAAAAAAGAAAAAATTGAAAGTTAAATACTGGCTCTTTTTCGAAAAAACACTATTAAAATATATATATTACACAACTGTAGGAAACTCTATCAAAGGATCACCGATGTTAGGAATTTGGCAGAATGCATCAAAGCCAATAGATTGATCCTTATCACTACATGTTGGAAAATGAAAACGAAAGTACAGATTCAGCGATCGAAATGTTTCTTCAACAATGTCGTTCAACAGTTCTTCAGGAAGAGTTCTCCCATATTGAAAAAACATCGCCTCTGTAATACGCTTCAATTCATCACGAGAAATCTCGTTGTCTTGTTTTAGATCATAGAAACGAAAAAGATCTATAAAGAGAAAACAACAGCACCTCTTACAATGAAGTCTCTCATCGGAAGGTAATCTGGAAGTCATGAATGCGAGGCACTTTACAAACTCAGTGAATACAATCTGACCATCATTGTTCTTATCGAACATAGAAAAGAGCCGTTCAAAAAAGAAACCCTCCTTCATGCCAACAAGCAAACGAAATTCTCTAAAAGTGGAAAACAATCCATAGTACTAACTGTTCATCGATTACACCATCATCGACGCGAGACGAACTAGCGCTCTTGAAGGAATTGTACAGCATGCAGATTTCCCGTTCAGAAACTAGAGTGGAGGAAGTTGCTCAAGAGCTCACATCCTGTAGCATCTTTCAACTCTTTTAATTCTTTCGGGCGGAGATCGATCTTTGTCTGTGAATTCCCCATGGATAACAAAAAATGTTTACAACAAACTCCATACTAAATATATCCGTTCAAAATATAGCTGCTCCCATTAACATAGCTCTGTAATGTTCTATACAGTTCCTTCATGCTTTGTTCGTCGTATTCAAAACCCATCAATTCCGAGTCTATGACCGAGTTACTCTTCGACTGGCTCGGGTGAGAGTTGTTCGGCCGTACAGGCGATGGGATTGCTGTAGGGCTCTCGCAGTCCTCTTCCAAAGCCAAACATTCCAGTTGGTTCCAATTGACATGACTAAAAAACTGCATATTTTTCACCTCCAAAAAATCCCCATCGCCCCCTCCGAGTCGTTCCCACGGGTTTTTCCGCAGCAGTCCTTTCAGGAGGACGACTAGCTCGGTGGAAAGGTACTCCGGATAGAGAGGTTCCTCCTTCAGCACCTTCCTTCTCCGCTCCTCCTTCGACCCATCGAAAGGCGGGACTCCGACGGCCATCTCGTATATTACACACCCCACCTGCCACCAGTCCAGCGAGCGATTGTACCCCGCCGCCGTCTCCGACATCTCCGGAGGCCGGTAGAGGTCCGTGCCGCAGAAGGAGAAGGCGCGACTGCGCATCGACGAGAGCGTTTTGCTCAGTCCAAAATCGGCCAGTTTTGCGACACCCGCCTCGGTGAGGAGCACGTTCTCCGGCTTGATGTCGCGATGTAGCACGTGCAGTTTGTGCATGTAGCCCACCGCCAGCACGAGCGATGCGGCGAAGGGACGCAGCTCCTCCTCTGCGAGACGATGCTTCGATCGGATCATGTTGAGGAGGTCGCCTCGTTCGCAGTACTCCATCACGTAGTAGAGGTTGTTCGCCTCGCGGAAGGCCATCCGGAGCTGGACGATAAAGGGACAGGCCTGCAGCTTCTGCATCACCGTGCGCTCCTCCACAAACTGACTCAGGAGACTCGAACCCTCACCCTTCACCTCCACCGTCTTCATGGCGTAGCACTTGTTGTCCTTCATGTAGCGAACCAACTCCACCTTCCCAAAAGATCCCTGGCCCAGGTCTCCTATGATCTCGAAGTCTTCTAGATGGATGCTGAAGCGGGAACCTGTCAACATTACATACCACATTTCAGCCTCTTCGATACTAGGAAATAGCATATGCACAGAACGACCTTTTGGAGGTTGTATCAACACTTCCATCTTATACGAGGCAGATCGCACCCGGGACTTTTTTATTATACAATTGCGAAGTTGAATAACACGCTTTATGTCTTCGCGATCAGCCAACGCAGGATACTCGCTCCGTTGCTTTACAGTCGAAGCTAGTAATTTCTGTGACGTTTTCTTGTCATAACAGATTAGGTACTCAGATTTTATCATAAAAAAACGTAACGATGTTACACCCAGTCCCAGAAAACGCCTCTTTGAGAAAAAACCGAACAAGAGACATGGTAATTTTCGCAATAGTCCATAAGTTACTTTCCTTTCTTCTTTTTCTCGTATGTTCAGCCGAAGAGAAACTACATGCTCATAGAGAATAATATTATACATTGCGGCGGCGAAGGAAACATCCAACCCAAAGGAACTTTGCTACACTAAAAATCGTGATAATTATGTACTAACCAAAAAACGACACAATTAGATAAACATGGATACTGAAGTTGTATTAAATGACACAAGTACAAAACAGGAACGTAGACTCAACTACAGAAGTCAAGCCGATTCCCTTAGACCATTGGAACGAGATTCAGCACTGTGTGAAAATTCAGATGGAAATTAACCAATATCGAAAAGAAGGAGTCGTTTAGGTATTAACTGTTTGTGAAAACTAGACAAGGCAGCAAGATGGAAAGAAGGAACTCAAACAGAATGAAACCGCAGTCGAGCAGCAACCCAGCGGAAAGGAAGAAGGGGAGATCTTGTCACCCAGTTTTGGATTATCTTTTCAAATGCCGAACTTCGCTTATTCGAACGACGATGACGATTTTGCATGACTTTATATGATTTGTTTGTTGGGTATACGATTTTTCCCAAAATTCAATGGATTTCGTTAATTCCTCTTTTTCCAAAAACTCTACAGAGATCTGCTATGGAGACTGCAATTATTGAACGTCCAGAGACATCTACAGAGCTCACTGTAAAGAAGCAAACGAGTGCTCTGGTAGTAAACCACTGCGTTGCTTTTATTCGTAGACCAAACTAAAAAGAGCTGTTCGTCGATTTAGAAACACCAATTTTTCGAAGCGCATCTCTAGTATTGTGAATTCTTTGGTCAGATCTACTTGGTCCGTATTCTATCATCTTTTTCTGTGACCCCTAGTTGGGAAATGTAGCTGGACGTGTTTGCTGGGCTACTGGGTGTTATGCTATTCTGATTCTCTTCCCTCTAGCAATGGAGGTGGAAATAATCTCTGAAATGTGATGAGTAGATTGACCGCGAGCAGACGCTTATGGAGGTTCAGAATCGTGAGAGAGAGCGATTGATGCGTCCTAGGACATAATGGGGTTTAGTTGCTTTATAGTGGTGTTTGTTTGAAGAAAGTTGTGTTCTACAGGACGAGCATGTTGAAAACACATTTCGATCTCTACTCTGTTGTGACAGTATGTGTCTTGCAGAAAAAGTGATCAATATAGCACAGTATGAGAAGAATGGAGAATAGAAAATGGAGGAGAGGGGCATCGATCCCCTTACCTCTCGCATGCTAAGCGAGCGCTCTACCATCTGAGCTACACCCCCAACAACTATTCTTTCAAAAAAGTCCAGTTCAGAGAAAAGTCCATTTCGTTTCTACAATCTTTCCATTTTTCATTTATTTCATTGATTATGTCTCAAGAAATTCCTATGGTTCATACGGGACCTCTTCCCGAAGAGTCCATTGACGAGAATGAAAGGTTACGGATCAGGAAAAATTGTAAGTGTGTCAGAATTTACTTATCCCTAGCTACTCACGCGCATATTCCTCCGCGAAGTCCTGAACTTGTTCCGCCACATGTTGATGATTCCGATGAAAAGTGTAAACCCGTGAATCTTCCTAGACCGATCTATCTGTAACCTTCTCTATTTGTTGAAACAAACACTTCAAAACATTGCCTTCAATTTTTCGTAACCTACTTGACAGATGTTACAAATCTATACTCTCCTTCTTCATATTCGAGGCGACATAAACAGGGAGATCACCCTTCCCATCCACAACCTGCTGAAGCTTTTCTCGAATCTCCGGTCGGTTCAAAAACGTATCAGGCATGGGAAGGTGAAATTTCCACACCCGCCTAGTTAGTAGCCTTTAAGAAGTCTACCCGTCCTCTGTCTGAACAGGCACGGCTTTGAGTTCTTCCATCCAGCTCAGAATGCGGTAATTTGTAGGATGAACAGTCGCGCTGAAAATTTTAATTCCGTGCTTGTATGCGATCTACTCTTATCTTCTGTCGGCACGCCTACCTTGTTTATGAGATAGAGAAGCATTCGGCCTAAGCCCAGTCCTTGGTATTTGTCGACCACCGTTACTGCCCACTCCGCCTCCGTTGGATTGCTATAGGAACGGATGTACCGGGTAATAGCCATGCCAGGGTAGTTGGGCTCATCTGCTACAACTGCTACTGCAAAGTGATCCTCATAGTCGACGTTGATGAGATAGTCAATCTGACTTGAAGAAAGCTCTTTGATTGGAGAGAGAAATCGCAGAAATAGGGTATCTGAAGACAGTTGATGAACACCTATCTATCAAAGAGAGAAAAAAACAATTCCATCGACAAAACGTGATTTATCTCGTGGAGCAACAGGACGGATAATAATAGGGTGGTCTTTTACAACCAGACTATGTCCTCATTAGATCTACGTGTGTTACCGAATTCCGTGAGATGCAATGAACTCATCTTGCTTTTGTTCTAAAATTATTTTGATATCTTCAATTATCATTTGAAAAACCTTGCTAAGCTCAATGTTGCCTCCATTGTCTCGGCAAGTGTTAATGACTTTACGGCTTATAAAAATCAATTGGTCAGTCGTCAGCGTGATGCCTAGTAATTTTAAAGACAGATATTTCATGTACTTGACAGTTCTTCTCCAGTCTTTTCAACACGAGTAAGTTGGCGATAGTTCTTCCGCTGTTCTTTTAGACTTTCGTTTTGTTGCATTACTCGGTACTCGTAGCAACACTTTTTCCAAATAGTTCTATGTTTTTGAAGTTCACACTTTCTTCCGTGGTATGGACTCTACTGTAGATTTGCTTGACCAAGCAAAAAGACTCTACATAGAAGTTGTATGGTGAGTGGAGTTGTAGTATTTCACGACTTAGTGCGTTTTACACGGATATCGAATATATTATTGCTGATCGGTTGATTCGATATCAATATATTCGAAGTGATGAGGTGGAGTCTGATACTGTCCTTAACCTTCCTAAAAAATTTGTACTCGTATTTTAGAGATGTTGACTCTCAGGCAAATCGAGCAATTAACCGTCTAAAAGAAGCGTCGCTCATTTCATCGTTTGACTTTCATATTTGCCAAGATGTGGATGGAAAATCGTTTAAGGTGGTCCATGCAAGTGCGTGTGATTGTAGAGTGTGAAGTCTTTTGTTGTGTACTATATCGACTACGATCACTTTGTCAAAGTACTCGTTTACCGCATCCACCGAATATATCAAACGCAGGCGAGTAACGAAGTGATGGTTCGCGATTGCCAACGAGACCGTTTCGTTTGGTTCCATTGCGTTTCTGACAGTTAGGAATGTCCGAATCACCTTTGTCAGCGCAGATATAAGATCTTCGATGTGGCTTCCTTGTATGACGAGAAGAGCAATAACTACATCTGCGAATGTGGTTCTGTGTTGCGTGAGATCAACACCGATCAATTTAAGAAGAACTACCAGATCATGGAGGAGAAGATCAATAATCAGATGGACTCTCCCGAGCTCAACAAGTTCAGCATTCTGAACTGCATCGAGTTCCTCCGCGACCAGACGATCCACCAGAAGGACCCTCAGGAGGTGATCAAGGTGAAGCTGAACGAGGAGCTGAACAAGGTGGGCGTCGCTCTCTCTCTCCACCGTAGAACGGAGACACCAAGACCAGCGGCATCATCGGCTTCCGAGGGACCGGCAGAGGCGGGGGCGGAGGCCGCTTCTCCAGCTACACAGAGCTGCCCGCAGGACAGATCAACATCGAGGTGTCGATGGAGGACAGCACGGATCTGGGCAAGAAAACACTGTCGGAACGACTGGCACTGCCCTCGTTCTTGATCGAGAGCACGGTGCCCGAAACGTAGGGACGGAGGAGGAGAGTGAGGCGTAGGTTGAAGAGAAATGAACGAGAAAACGAGGAGCAGGAGGTGGTGGATGACGATGACAACGGAGTCTTTGGGCCCAGTCTCTTCGACTCGTATTTTCAGAATTCCAGATAGCACGCTTGGGCTTTGTTCAACAAACAAGAGAAAGTGTTCCGAACGCCAAGTACACAAAGTAGGGTACCAGCATCACAACAAACGCCGCTACAGCAGTGCCTATATTCTCTTCGATATGGATGATGGAGATGAAGTACATCAGGTTGATGTAGATCACTAGACCACAGTACAGCGGATAACCCAGCGAAATGACATAGTTTGCCAAAGGAGTGGCGAAGAGGTTCAGCAGCAGAATGAACACGATGTTGCAGACAGGAGCAATCAATGACAGCATCAAGAAGTCGCAAACCACTACATGTCACCTGTTCGACGCACCTACTCTTCTTCGTACTCGTCTGGTCACGCTTTGTCTGCATTCCGTACAGAATTGCCAGAGGTATCACGGTGATCATCTGAGAGATCAAAATAAACAGACGCTGCCGTTCGCTCTCGCAGGCGAGATAGCCACCCATGCAGCCCAGAGAAGCGAAGAGATAAAACATGCTGTACAGCACCTTCAGGCCACAGTTCGAATAGGCATTCTTCTCCTGCGCCACTTCGTCGGCTGTAGGAAGACTCACCTCCTGGGCTCGCTTCTTTTTAGTCAATTCCTTGGCAATATAGTCTGCAATGAAGAGGATCATGAAGCCTGTGCAAATTGCTACTCCGATGATTCTGCGGAATCCCTCTTCTTCTTCACCCTCGCCACCTCCTCCATGCATCAAACGCGCCAGGTTGAAAATAGGTCCGTTAACCTCAACGGTGGAATTTGTTTCGGCATAGTCCTCATAGGCCTCGGTAACAATGACTAGACTGCCTGGCAGAACCATATTGAAGGTAACACCAACACAAAGACCAAAGAAAAGAACTAGCATATACTTTTCCCCCCTTTTCCCCATGCCAAACCATTTCGGGATGAAATGGCAAAAGAACATTACAACGAACAAAACAGCTGAATAAATCGCAAGATCCTTCAAATCCAAAGGTTCACTCTCAAATAGCATACTCAGGAGTTAAATATTTGATGTTCCAGAACACAAACGAAAAAACCGTGGGAATGTGAATGATTATACAGACGTGGATCCTCGTTGGAAATGTCATAGAGGATTTTTTATCTCCTCCATTTCTCGTGCTTTGTGGGATTTTCCATTTTTAGCGTTGCATGGAAGGATCGATTGCCCCAGAGGACTCACAGATTTTCGTAGATCGGTATTCCATCTCGTTTAGTGATCCGATCTACAAAATCAACGGGCTGACGAAAGAGAATGTTATCACATATTTTGGACGCTCCGAATTCTATACGGACAGTGAAAAGGCTCAGTACGAAGTTGAGCAAATAGACGGCGACAAACTATTCAAAATTGTAAAATATTACTTGCACCAGACGGAAGAAAAGGGGGATGTGAAGGAAGTCGCTGCGGTGTACTATGTACTAAATGGAGACATCTACCAATGTCCCGACCTCTACTCATTGGCCAAATATCGACTCGTAATTCTTGCTTTCGATGTTTATCCTAGTACAATTGCATCCAGGCACTAAACCGATCGTACGATGAGCTTAAGAAATATGTGGATTTCTCACCGTTTGAAGGCCATATGATGCAAATGACCAAAGTACGGAATGATGAGGAGAACGGCATTGTCGACGAATCTCCTACGTGCAGTATCTGTGTCTTTGAAGGTCAACAATAGACATCATCCCGCTGATTGGAGAGACGCGAGTTCGGAAGCGAATTAGCACAAATTACGACCGCTTGAACGCGATGATCTCGACGATGGAAGAGGCGTTTGTGCCGCAGTCTATGGAAGAAGAACAGGAGAATAAGTCGTAGTTGCATACTGAAAATTGTGTGTTCAAAACAGACTTGGTGATGCAGAGTAATTGCAAGAAACAAAGCAAATCACACTAACTAGGAGGAGCTCGTTCTTTCAAATCAAGACTCTTCAGCAGTTCCTCTTCTCTTCCCTTCTTCATTTCCGGTCGTTTGCCTTCCACATCGAGTTCAGTGATGCCTTTGATGTACTCGATATCGAAGCAAAAGTCGGTGTCCTTCGTTTCATGAATTGCTATATTAAACTAGAGTGGAGAGTGACAAAGAGGATTACACTTAAGATATTCTTTGTGTCGAGTAGCTTCTTTTCAAACTTGCCATAGCCATACCCTGTGTAAGCCATATTCTCAAAAGGGAGCTGAATCGTAGCCCAGTCGCGATGAGGAATCACAATAAAACCCTGAAACAAGTCGGAGGGAACCATGTTGTCAGGATGAATGTTGAAAACAAATCCATGATTACTCGTCCGGACACGCATCTCCAACCCCATATAGTCTGCAAGATTCAAGGGAGGATGAAACACAGGAGAGCGAAACGCACAGAACGATTTCTTCCCTAGTACAGTTCCTGGTATGCCTGGAGTTAACTGGATATGTCCAGAGAATCGGCCTAAGAATATTACTTTTATAGGACACTTGTACCAAATGTATTCTTGTTCTCATCTTCCACAATACTTAGTGAACATTCTGATCTTCCTAAAACTAACAATATTATCAATCCCAAACCCCCAAAGGGTTTATCAGAGTGAAGAGTGAATTTCTCAATATCTGACGCTTCTTTAAATTGAAATAATATTCGGCTTTCTTTCGGAAACTGTTTCCACCAGATCATGTCTAGAATTGTCAATACCACACTCAATCACTTACTGTCTCGTACAGGTGTCACCTGCTGCTTGACAATGTGCAGAATACGCTTCATTGCCATTTTGTTGACTTGTGCAGAAAATGGCTCTGAAATATGGAATCGGAATTGGCCATTCATCTGGATCTCCACAAATCGAGGATATTTATCATCTATGATGAATGGGCAGTATGCCAATTGCTTCTTTATTCATTCCAAAAGGAAGGATAATTTTCAAGGCAGGTATTGCAAGAAATTTAACAACAATGGAACAGGTTTGATGAAGACTTTCGTTTTGATTTTGTAGATTGGAGCGAAAGTGGTGCTTCTATTTCCATTTTATGCATAGTCATTTGCTAGAAGAGACCACTTACTTGAAGTGGAGCAGAAAATGCAAAGTCTTTGGGACGAGGAAAAGCCTTTCAACATTGATGCTCCCGAAGATATGAAGGCACCTCAGTAAACGCATGTACAGTCCATTATTCCTAGTTTTATGGCTACTTTCCCCTATCCTTACATGAACGGTTTGCTGCATTTGGGACATGCGTTCACTGCTACGAAAGCCGAATTTGCCACTCGGTATCGTGTACCTGCTTTCTACGAGTTCTAGTTATCATGCATTAAAGGGAGAGAACGCCATCTTCCCATTCGGCTTTCACTGCACCGGTATGCCCATCCAGGCTGCTGCGAACAAGTTGAAGCATGAGATCGAGACCTACGGCTGTCCTCCTGTCTTCCCCGAGGAGAGTTCTGCATCGCCAGAGGAGCAGACAGAGCAAGCAGCCCCTGCGGAGCAAGCGGGAGAGACGGTGGTGGGCGAGTTCCATGGGAAGAAGACCAAGCTGGTGGCGAAGACGGGCGGGAGCTCTGCACACCAGTGGACGATCCTCGAAAAGCAGGGCGTTCCCGTCGAGGAGATCCCCAAGTTTGTGGTAGGAACGACTTCGTCGTGCTGAGTCGCAGGATCCCGAGCACTGGCTGCGCTACTTCCCGCCTCTCGGCGTGCAGGACTTGAAGAGGTTCGGTCTGTGCTCCGACTTCCGTCGATCGTTCATCACCACCAGCGTCAACCCCTATTACGATCACTTCGTTCGCTGGCAGTTCTTCAAGCTACGCGACGCAGGACGCATCAAGTTCGGAAAGCGACCCTCCATCTACTCGCCCGTGGATGGACAGATCTGCGCGGACCACGATCGTGCCGCTGGAGAAGGCGTTCTTCCTCAGATGTTCACCTGCATCAAGATCAAATTGCTGGAGAAACCGTCGAAGTTGGCGCCGCTGAATGACCAGAACGTGTTCCTCATTGCTGCAACCCTTCGACCTGAAACCATGATCGGACAAACCAACTGCTTCATCCTTCCTGGAGCGACGTATGGCGTGTTCCACATGGGCAATGGAGAGTACTATATCTGCTCGGACCGCAGTGCTCGCAACATGGCGTACCAGGGCCTTTTCAAGGAGTTCGGAGTCGTCGACAAGGTGATGGATATCTCAGGAGACGAGCTGCTCGGACTCCCCATCGAATCCCCACAGGCCTTGTATCGTCGCATCTACACACTTCCTCTTCTGACAATCAGCATGGGAAAGGGGACTGGAGTCGTTACTTCAGTTCCTTCCGATGCTCCTGCAGATTATGCAGCACTCCATGATCTCAAGGAAAAGCCGAAGTTGCGTGAGAAGTATGGAATCACGGATGAAATGGTGATGCCGTTTGATGTGGGTGTAAAGGTGAGATGTGATGGCTAGGTGGTCGACATCATCGAAGTGCCTGGAATGGGTACTCATGTTGCTAAGCAAATCTGCGAGGAAATGGGAATCAAGAGCCAGAACGATACACAGAAACTGGCCGAAGCGAAGGAGATCGCTTATAAGAAGGGGTTCTATGAGGGAGTGATGATTGCTGGTCCTCACAAAGGAGAGCGTGTGGATAAGGCGAAAGTCGCATGTCAGCAAGAAATGGTGGATGCTGGCGAGGCTTTTGTATACTATGAGCCTAATGGATTGGTGATTTCGCGATCTGGCGATGAGTGTGTTGTCACATTCAGTGACCAGTGGTATCTCACTTACGGAGAGAAGGACTGGCAGCCCATCATCATGGACTACATTCACAACAAGTTGGAAACGTACAACCCCAAAACGAAAGTCGCGTTGGAGGCTTCCTGCGATTGGCTGAGCAACTGGGCGTGCTCGCGCCAGTTTGGATTGGGAACACGAGTAGGAACGCGTGGAGCGAGTCATCTATAGCTTCCTTGGGACGACCAGTTCCTGATCGAGTCTCTCTCTGATTCCACTATCTACATGGCTTACTATACCATTGCACACTTGCTCCAGGGAGATCTCTTTGGTGAAAAGGTGGGTCCACTGGGCATCCGTGCCGACCAGCTGACTCCTGAAGTATTTGATTACATCTTCTGCGACGCTGTGAGTGAGTGGGCATTCCATGATTCATAGAGCTACCCCTCGCAGTGTGGAATCGAAGAGTCGAAGCTTCAGCAGTTGCGCCATGAGTTCGAGTATTGGTATCCCTTCGATCTGCGTGTGAGTGGAAAAGACCTGATCAAGAACCACCTGATGATGTGTCTTTACATCCACCAAGCGATTTGGCCCGATTGCTCCAAGATGCCTCGTTCTTTCTTCTGCAATGGCCACATCCAGCTGAACAACGAGAAGATGTCCAAGTCTACCGGAAACTTCCTCACGGTTGACGATGCTATTCAGCAGTTCGGAGCAGACGCAACTCGCTTTGCTTGTGCTGATGCAGGAGACAGGTTTTGTTTCGATCTTGCTGTAACGTAGTTTGGATGACGCCAACTTCGCCGTGGCTACCGCGAATGCAGCGATCCTCTCGCTAACGACAGAAGAGGAGTTCATTCGCACCGTGGTGAACGGAGAGCTTCCCACTGTCGAAAAGCCGGAGGCAGAATTGACTTTCTTCGTAGCTGTGGCCCCGAGATCTCATCTGTAGGATCGGAATTTCCGAAACGAAATGAACGATTGTCTCATCCGAGCGGATGCTGCCTACCGTGAGATCCGCTTCCGCGATGCTCTGCAGATTGGGTATGGTTTGTGATGTGTTGATCAACAGCTTCTACGAGATGCAGGGAATTCGAAACAGCTATCGAGATGCCTGCAGCAAGATGGGTGCGGTGATGGATAAATCGCTTGTTATGCGCTTTGTTGAGCTGGAGGCGGTGATGCTTGCTCCCATCGTTCCTCACTGGTCAGACAACATTTGGCGATTTATGCTTAACAAGAAGACCTCGTTATGGAAGAACTCGTGGCCTGAGATGGAGCCTGTGGACGCTGTGCTGTCACGCTCGAACGACTTCGTGAAGAAGAACCTCCGCTACCTGCGAGAGTTCGTAAACAAGAAGCCAAAGAAGGTTCCTGCGAACTGGCATCGTCCCAACAAGCTGTACGTGTACTGTGCTCGAGAGTACCACCCTTGGCAGCAGTTTGTCCTGCGCATTCTGCAGGAGTGCTATGACGAAGCCACGCACTCGCTGGCTCCGAATACGATTGCTGTGGTGAAAGAGCGTGTGACCAAGTCGGAAGGTGGGCATGGTTGTGTGCTGTAATGTAGAGTTCAAGAAGCAGATGAAGGATGTGTTGGCGTTCGCATCGTTCACTGTCAAGACGGATTTCCCGCAACTGGGCAAGGATGCGTTTACCCTCGAGATGCCGTTTGATGAGAAGGAGGTGATGGAGGCTTGCCGTGCGTACATTCTCCATGACTGCCAGTTGGTCGATCTCCAGGTGTTCCATGCGGAAGATGATTCGGTGCCTGATCCGATGAATCGTAAGAAGGACGCCAAGCCGGGCAAACCTGCATTCTGTTGCTTCTATGAGGAATAAGGTTGTTGTTTGTTGAACAAAGAGAGGAATGATGGTGGTGACGATGGCGATGACGGTGGTGTGAACTCCGACTTCGACTCCGACTGTGGCTCTCTGCGTCTTTCTTCAGTAGTTCCAAGAGACGTTTATCGATTTCTTCTGTGTGTTGTCTCTTTGTAGCTGCTGTGGATTCCTCTGACTCTCTTTGTTCTCTCGACTCGTCTCGCCGTTCCTGGGGCTCTCGATCCGCTGAAGAGAACCGTTTTGCTGTTGATGCACGGTCATGAACGACAGGCACTCGAATGTTCATCTGCTCGTTACTTGTGCACAGTCCTACGAGTCCCTTGGCCTTCTCCAAGTACTGCTTTGCGTTCGGAGTATGCGGATCGATGCGTAGCGCGGTTTCAAAGGAAGCGATGCCCTCCTTTTCTTTTCCCATCTTCACCAGCCTAGCATTGACGTTCCAGCTTTCACCTACGCAGCTCCTCGTGCTGTGTACGCCTCTGCATACTTGGGAACCAACTCGATCGCCTCATTGTAGCAGTGGATCGCATCTACATATTTTCCCTCCTTTGCATATTCGATCCCACGTTCAAGACGCTGTTCGCCCCACTTCCGATTCTGGACCGAACGCATGTTCTCATAGGATTGTTCTGGGGGATAAGCTAAGTCAATTAACATGGAAGAGTATTCATTGAGATGATAGGCAAGAACCATGTTGTGCACCGCATAGGGGTTCTTGTAGTTGCGGTCGTTCATTAGCCATTCGTTATAACAAGGCGTAAAGTGGAAAAAGCAACACCTACGTTTTCCCATTCTTTGTTAAGGAAGCATCGAATTCACTCACCTTTGGGAGGTAACTAAATCCCCAAAAGGAGACATCGTCCTCTTTCATCGTATCAAGCCGAGGTGGGAGCGTGCTACAGGTGAGGGACCCCATTCCAAAACATACACAAACACGCGATTTTTATCAAATGTTCCGTTTACGTTAATTCCGATTCGGCCCAGTAGTTCCTGGCATCGGCCTGACAGTTGCATTTGTCGAATAGTGTTGTCCACATTATGCAGTAAAGAAGAAGATTGCTGGCTAGGGTCTCCAGTTGTTGGCTCTGTGGGACGGCATGATTCTTCTTTTACGGGAGTGTCATTTGATATATTCTCCACCTCTTTCAGCATGAATGTAAGAACATTGTGTTGTGACACGTATTTACCAGCAACAAACAACTTATCATAGTACAGTGCTTAGTTATCCGTTTCAATCATACATACAAGATTATCCCCTCTTTTCTTCTCGACTAATGTGCTACACGTCACCAGAAGCAGATAAACACTACAAACGATTTGTTTCAATCACAACGATCGGAGTCTCCTCTGGCACAAGATCTTTCACTCTCGAGTGAATATTCTTCAATATACCAGAGCACATTGATAGATTTACGACGTGCTTTGAGCCTATCGTTCGTTAGCACCAATTTCAAGTTGTACCCATAGTCGCTACAACAGACCCTTCAGAATCGATTAGAAAGGCGGAAGATGTACTCATTTCCAGAGACGAGTTGACTTTAACAAACAAATAAACCCCTATTCTTTCACTCGTTCTTTTGCTTCCATAACCTCCTTCTGATGTTCTCTTCTTCCGACTTCTAATGCTTCTCGGAACTTCATAGACAGTTCCTTGTTCGTTGGAGCCAATTCGCACCCCTGATAAAAGGTAGATGCGGCATCAACATACAAACCTTGTTTCAAATAGGCCATTCCCAAGCAGTAATACGCTCTCGCCCATTTCGGACTCAGCTCCACAGCCTTGTGCCCATCTTCCTCCGCATCTTTGAATCGGCCAAGTTCGAGGAGAGCAGAGCTTCGGTGTGTGTAAAAACTACATTCGACCAGTGAACAAGACAAACCTTTCGTTGTAAGGATCGATCGCGATGGCGTCCGTGAAGAAATGAACCGCCTTCTCAAATTGTTTTTTTGAAACTGCCACTTTTCCCTCCTGAAATTTGTGTTCACAAACTTTTCGCTGCGAAGGAGAAATCTTCTGCGTTGGCTTGGGTTTGGGCTTCTCAGCATCGAACTGCTTCTGAATGAAGGCAATGACGTCATCGACGGGCTGACCCTTGAATCCCTCTGTTAAGTCGACAAGCATCGCTGCAATGTCTCTGTTCTTCACTTCTACAGCAAAGTGGAGAGGTTTCAAGTGCATCTTCGTCGTTGACAGATTCGCCAACTTTTCTGCTTCTGGAAGCGCCAAAAAGGGTTTAACAGACTCTACATGCGATCCCTCCACTGCAATGTGCAACGGAGTGATGTTATCCTCGAGAGCAATCTGATGATCAATCTGCCCTTTTCCGTACCGTGGGATCTGCATGGAACTCCAGGAGAAGCTTAATCATCGCGGAGTCAGTACCTGCAGCGGCGAGGATCAAGGGAGTGACGCCGTACATGTTCGGCATGTTCACATCGGCACCGTGTTCTAAAAGAAGGCGGGAAATCTCGACGCGATGCTCACCCACCGACCAGTGAAGAGGAGAACCGATCTCGGAGTCCTGTCCGACAGAGAGGTCAGCACCGTGGTCGAGGAGGTACTCGATGATCTCTCGGTTGCTGTTGCCACAAGCCACCTGGATGGGGGAACGTCCCTTGCTCACACTGCTGATCTTTGCTCCCTTGGAAATGAGGAGCTTCACGGTGTCGAAGTGGTTGCCCATACATGCATAACTCAACGGAGTATCGCCATTTTCATCAACATACTCCAGCTACACACTCACACGACAAATGCACACAATACGCACTCAGGAACGGTTTCCAGAATCCATTCACAAATATCGTTATATCCACGATTTGCTGCAAAATGGATGGCACAATGACCCTCGCCATCCCTAAATTCACTAAGAACATTATTCAGAGACGTAGCCTTTTTTTGCAAAACATAAAGCTGTGCCAAAGTCTTTACATTGCGAATTTTTCCATCTATTAAATGACCCCAATGATCGAGTACACTACCCATGACCGTTTTAAACCACTGAACGAGATTCTGACGTTCATGCTGGAAAATGGCGCTTTTGTTCTCCTCTTTCTAGTCATAAGGATAGTCACGAGTGAGGCAGTTACAATATTCTCCATCCAGTAATAAGGGGTCTCTAGGAAAAAACAAGTGGAAAAACGAAGTGGTACATTTGAAGGAATAGAATTTGAAACTGCAACTTTTAGCGAGGATTGCAGTAGTTTCAAGTAACGCACAAAATAGCATCTACTCCAAGTAGATATTTCAGAAAATGAATTTAAGGACGAATTCAAGCTGTGAATAGCGAGAAAACGGTTTAGGTAGAAAACGTCCTAGAAATAAAATTGGGTGTTTAGAGCCCATTGACAAAACCATAGAATAATCACTAAAGAATGGCTGCTGCTAAGCGTGGTATGTTATTAAATTGACTGTGTGATTATTGTGTAGGACGTGGTGGTGCTGCTGGAAACAAATTCCGAATCAGTCTTGGACTGCCTGCGGGTGCTGTGATGAACTGTGCTGATAACACGGGTGCCAAGAACTTGTATGTGATCTCGGTTACTGGAACTGGTGCTCGTTTGAACAGACTTCCTGCTGCTGGTGAGTTGTTAGGGTTTGTTGCTATCTTTTAGCTGTGGGCGATATGTTCATCGCATCTGTCAAGAAGGGAAAGCCTGAACTTCGTAAGAAGGGTATTTACGAAGTATGTACACTTATGGTTTTAGTTATGCCTGCTATTGTTGTCAGACAAAGAAAGGCCTGGAGAAGAAAGAACGGAGTGTTTTTATACTTCGAGGGTATGATTTTGCTGATTCTACCGATTTCTAGATAATGCTGGCGTCATCGTAAACCCTAAGGGAGAGATGAAGGGATCTGGTATTACCGGACCTGTTGCCAAGGAGGCTGCTGATCTCTGGCCCAAGATTGCTTCATCTGCCAGCTCAATCTGGTAAACGGATTGCCATCATCATGTTGCCTATGACAAGTTATTTGAGTGATTTGCATTGTTTGTTTTAAAGGAACATGGAATCTTGGTATTTGCTTTTCGATCGGAGTGAGGTTCATAGGCCACGACGGGTGAAGAAGGAGGAGAAACAGTCTTTGCACAAGAGTGAGCCCAGGAGTATCCTTGTTCCTAAAAGCTTTACAACGTTTGAATAATCGATTTATTACATCTGTAGGAGCTCAGGATACGGAGTTGTTGATACACTTAGTGAACAAAAGAAGCCAAGTGATAAATGATTCTACGTAATTAGTTTTAGCGATTACGGATGCAAATGCATTATTGGCCACATCGGCATTATCAGGATCTCATAAAGTGATTTCATCTTCACTGCAGAATGCAGTATTCATTTCAGTCATTCGTTTAGAATAGAAACGTAAGAAAGCATCTCTCCTGAATGAACCAAGCTCCTTTCTATCAAACCAGGTATCAATTTCCACTTTGGTTCGTGTTCAGAAATTGGAGTCTTCTATTCGCAAAGTCTATCATGATCCGATTCAGATCGAGGAAAAGGCTCCTGAAGTGTCATCGAACCCTTTTCTACGTCATCCAGTTTCCACTTTCACCGACATATCTTCCGATCTATCCGAATCAAAGCCGAAAGAAGTGCCTGTTCTTCCCGCCAAAGAGAATTTTGTTCGACTGAACTTAAAGCGTCATTTAAATGTGAAACATCGTCCTCATAAACGGAACTCCACACACGAAGAAGAAATCCCTGACAACATTGTTGAACCTTCTGTTGAAACTCCCACATCTGCAGGAGTTACAGAAGAGGAGATGATAGAATTAGCAACTTCCTCGTCGCATGAAGCTCCTGTAGATGATATTCCACTCTGTCATCATGGAATTCCTGCAGTTCTTCGAGTGGTGCGAAAATCTGGTAAAAACCACGGGAGAGAATTTTACTGTTGTTGTCATGACCGTTTGAGTAGCTGTCATTTTTTTCTGTGGCGCGAAAATAATCGGGCAGATATTCTGTCATTTTTGAGTTCTTCGAACTCGAAAGAGGATCGGACTGATCAACCAAAAAAGGATACATTTATGGAATTCCAAAAATTGCAATTGGAAAAGTTAAGTGTTGTTCTCAAAGTTACAGTTGATGTATAGACTGAAGAGTTAAAGGGTTTACTTAAGCAGTATAGCTGCCCTTGCAAATCAAGCAAGAAGGAGATGATTACTACGCTTCTGGAACATAGTTCCACTCTCTATGATCATGTGACTAGTTTGCAACAACAGTCTTCCATAACTGACTCTCAGCTACAATCTGTTCTACGCTCTATTTTTGGTATTTCTGAATTCCGTCCAAATCAGTTGTCAATCATCCATTCAGTACTTCGCCACGAAAACTGGGTTTGTTTTGGTTGTTGTTATGATTCTAGTTATTCATCTCTCCTACAGGAAGCGGAAAATCGTTGACCTATCAATTACCTTCTCTTCTTCTTCCAGGGATTTCATTGGTGGTTTCACCATTGATCTCACTGATGCAAGACCAGCACAATCATCTGCCCCCCCTTTTGTCTTCATTAGTTCTCACAGGCTCTCTTTCTCCTTACTATCTTTGTGATGCAATCAAAGCCATCAACTCTGGGATTATCAAAATCATTTATATTTCTCCAGAGAAGTTGTTTTCACCTATGTTTCGGCGATTGCTTCGATTGACTTCGCTTGCTGAGCAGATTGAGTTGATTGTTGTTGACGAAGCACACTGCATCAGCAGCTGGAGTTTCAACTTTAGGGCAGACTATCTCCGTCTTTACTCGATTGTTTCATTTATTCAAGAGTCCAAAAAAGAGAGAGGTTCTGGGAATATGTGTGGTGTGTTGGGACTTACAGGGACAGGAGGAGTTCGGGTCAAAGAAGTAGATTCACTACCACTGATTCATGATAGGATATTTGTCGACAGTTGAAAATTCCTGCGGATCATGTGATTGATAATGGGTGGTTTCGTCAGAACATCAAAATAGAGTCACTTTCTACTCTTCAACCTCGAACTTCCCAACAGTATGATTTTTGGAATTCCTGTGATCAAGACAATTACTACGTTTTCTTCAGTCCTCGTACTTCTCCTCAGATTCACAGCAAAATGTGATTGTGTTTGTTCCATTTCGTCGTGACACACTTTCGGTGTGTGAATTTCTGCAGAGCTATAACATTGATGTTTGTGTCCTATTTTTGTTCTCAATAGTGTACTATATATCATGGAGGGATGGATGGGATACAGAGGAAGAAGAGTCTTCGTCAGTTCAATCAAAAAGGGAAATGTCTACACGTCATTGTCGCTACATCTGCTTTTGGCATGGGTGTAAATATCAAGAATATCAAAGTAGGGCTGATTTTTGGAAATCCAATCATAGTCGATAATTCATCTGTATGGAGTTCGATCGATTCAAGCGTATATTCAAGAGATAGGAAGATACCGCGGAAATGATAAGGATGCATTGGCAATAAGTATAACAAATGATGAGACATGGACAAGGTTGTATTCTTTAGCATGGTCAAATTATGTTCCTTTTTCTTCGATAAGGGATTTCATTCTTCAAACTTTAAATAAAATTCCCTTTAGTTGTATTCGATTTTCAGCAAGTGAACAGCAATTTGATTTACCAATCGAAACGATGAAGACATGTATCATTTTATTGGAGAATGAGGGTCTTGTCCAATTGGAATGTGAGTTTTTAAATCATCTGGTCATTACTCCTTTAAATCATGATCAAGTTTGTTATGATTATGTTGTTGTTAAATAGTTGATGATGAGAGATTCCTTTTATGCTTCTCTCTTCTCCTTTTCCAATAATTATGATAAGAACACAAGTAGTCTTGTTGTGTAGTTTTGTTCTAGATACATTTGATGTCGATTTGTTCCTATTTTCCGAATTCTATCAGAAACCACTCTCTTCGATTCGCACTTCTCTTCGACAGCTTGAAATTCAGCATGCTTTAGTGGTGAAAGCATCAGAACCTTCGGCTCTTGTGAAGATGATCAAGTAGGAGTAGGAACAAATATGCCAAATAGAATTCCAACTGAGCACGATATCAGAGATGTGTATGACCATCTGGCTATTCGACAACATGTGAAAAATGAGAATAAATCTCATGTCTAGGAAGAAGTCGAAGAAATGAAACGAATCTATTTCTTTCTGAATAGTATTCGAAGCGAAGAATCGGATTCTTTCCCATCGACTTCGGAGAATAGTATGTGTATTTAGTGAGTGAAATGAAGGTAAATTGGTTGAAGAGCTACTGAATCTCTATTTCGAGAAAAACAAGTTTGATGTGGTGATTGAAGCGAATTCGGAACGAGTCATGTCGATCCGAAACTACACGAGTAGTGGTTTTGGCTGCTGTGAATGTAGATGACAAGCTGCGAAGAGTGCAATGGCCTATTCGGTGTGTGGACGAACAGACGAAAAGGGGAGTGATTCGCAGTGCTCGAGTAATGTGATGTCAATTTTTGTCAATTAGATGCTTTTGAGAGATGACCGAATTTCGAGGAAAAATCTCAGTGGAATGACTTTTGCAAAGATTTGGGTACTCGTGGATGGAAAGATGACACATAGCACGAAATAGCAACACCAGTTTATTCTTCGGATATCTGGAGTTCTTCGGAACAATGGGGTTTATTCTCACAAGTTTGATTTAGTCAGTTTGCTGATTGTTTAGTATGACATCGAAGAGCTTGCAGCAATTGCAGAAAAGGAAATCCAGTTAGTTTTAGTAGGACAGTTCATTGTTTGTTTTATACTTTTCCTATGGATATTTCTTCCTCGTCTGAGAGTGAGGATATTATTGACGATACTGGATGCGAGGATAAATGGCAGGAAACGTATTGGGACATTAACTATATCCATTCGATCAATAATGACGATATCGGTGATATCGAAGAAGAAGACTTACCACACGCTAGAGTGATTCGGCGTTTTGCATACAAAGAGTTTGATACGAATGGGGAAGAAGTGCAAGAGTCCTATATTCGTGATGAATCGGAAGAGGAGTATGACTATTCCGAAGAAAACTCAGAGTATACCACTATTCTTCATTCTGACTTTCTAGCGATTCCAGCACAGAAGAAGATAGTTGCAACAACTCCAAAGATCAGCAGGATCAAGGTAGTGACATGAATCCTGTTTGAGTCTAGATCAAATGAACAAGAGTGGGGAAAATGACGAATTTTACGATCCTAACCGAGATGATAAAGATGCTGCATGGATGGAACAGCATCGTATCGCTGGGCAGGGATTTCGATGTAGATGGCTGTTCAACAGGCGCAATTCTCTGCTGTCCGAGCTGCTTCACTACTATATGCTATACTGGCAAGCCGTTTGTTTGTAGTTTTGTAATTACTGCTAGGATGCACAGACGATCAGATCCACATGGCATCGTGTTCATGTCTGATGAAGTCTCCAACTGCTTGGAACTACTCGATAGCGCCATGGAGGTGAACATAAAGGGAGAAGATGGGAAGCTGAGGAAAGTGAGTAGTTACAAATTGATTTGTGATGTGTGTGAAAATGAAGTCGGATTCAAGCGAGAGGGGAAGTATTACATAACTGGAGCTATCGAGGAAAATGCCAGCATTTGCTTTGTTTGTTGAACATAGGGAGTGGTAGTAATCTCTTCATTTCTCTAGTTTTTTTTGCATTATGATGAGAAATACCGGACTGATTATATTCTCTTTGTTTGTTCTCTTTGTTTCTGCACAGGAGCCGCTTTTCGAGAATACGAGTGTGATCAAGACAGTGGACCTTACGGAAGCTATTGTTGCGGTGACTCTTCGTTTCCAAGTCAAGCCTTTGAGAGAGGACTTGGTCGATTACCAAGTGGGTCTGCTGAACTCTGAAATCGAGCATATGGCGTACATTGAAGCTTCAT
>JZRM01000596.1:0-20320 GCA_000963415.1 Blastocystis sp. subtype 6
ATGAGAATGAGAATGAGAGTGAAAGCAACAGTAGCAACGATGAAAATGAGAATGGTATTGTTCGGAATCATATTGAAAACGAGGATAATATAAATACCACCGAAAACAGTGAAAATGAATCTATCAATGCTGAGAATGAGGAGAGTATAACCAGTAACAGTGAAAGTGAAGAACAAGAGGATGGAGATGATAGTCGTAGCGATGTTCGCAGTACCACATCACATACAAGTACTAACAGTCATCAATCCAATCCTTCAGTCGCTTCATCAGACTCAATGTCTTTTTCTGGTATTCCTTTTCCTCCTATACTTTCTTCTCCTTCTATACTTCCTTCTCCTCCTTCTCCTCTATCTCCTCTATCTCCTCCTTCTCCTCCTTCTCCTCTGCCTCCTATATTCCCTTCTCCTCCTGTACTTCCTTCTTCTACTACTCCACCTTCTTTATTTGACCTTAACGAGAAAACTCTTGATCCTCTACCTACCTTCATTCCGTCCTATCGACCCCTTGCTAATCCTTTTACGTTCCTCATGAATGCTCTTTCCAATTCAGCATTTGCCCCTTCCTATGATGCCTCCTGTTCGATCTTTATTCATAATGTCTCTTATATCCTACATCTTATAGATTCCATACTTATCAGCGACGAATCTTCCTCTGCTCGAACTCCCCTTCCTGCTGACCTCCTTCGAGGATGCGACAAGTCTATTACCACTGCTAATTCCCATGCTGATTTCACGCATTTGGAGGAGTTGCGCTCTCTGGTGAAAGAGTTGGAGGTTGTTGAGAAATCGCTGGTGGAGAAGCTGTATCAACGGACTCAAGCATCTGCAGACAAGCTTCGGGAACTAAATGTGGTGATCACTCCTCTGCGACTCCGCCAACTAGAGTTACGTTCCAAAATTGTGTCCCACATTCTTGACTGTTTAATGCCTCTTGTCATTCCTGCAGGAGCCCAAATGTTCTGCGGCTATAATACCGTGGGAGTCTCATTGGAACCGTTTCAAGGCTTGGTAGATACGT
Source organism: Blastocystis sp. subtype 6 (assembly GCA_000963415.1). Taxonomy (NCBI): domain Eukaryota; class Bigyra; order Opalinata; family Blastocystidae; genus Blastocystis; species Blastocystis sp. subtype 6. Next base: position 1,018 of record JZRM01000596.1, read on the forward strand.
TGCTGAATCAAGATCCGAAAGAAGTGGATGAAGCGAGTACTTTTTGGAAGGAATTGCGATGTAGATCTGACACTCTTGGATCGATACCTGATTTCTGCCGTTTCTCTTATCCCACGATTCTACGTTATCGCGATCCAATATGCAGTTTTCGCCCTTCAGATTGTTATATATAATAAAAAGGTCATGTGCGACCAAATACCCGATTTTGGCAACATTTCAGGCGAGCTTTTGGACTTGATCCACACCATGGATTCCATAAAAGCAGCTGAATTTGCAAACTGCATCGTCGGTTATGAGGAAAAGCTTGCAGAGATGTTGCTCTCGCAGGGAGTAGAGTTTCTCACTGAAGCTGATAAATAGTACCTGAAGACCTTAGAGGAGATGCTGATCATCTACTTACGAAAATGCGGTCGTTTTTTGGCTGTGTTGCTGATATGTAGTGATTCTTCTGTTCATCCTCTCGGATCACACGACGGAGTCTCGCTTTATTATGCCTGCGAATTTTGAAGAATTGCGTCGCTATCTAAACCTCCCGCCTGTTCTAGAATTCAGTACTATTTTGTCAAATGCGAAAGAACGACTGTTTTCTGACCAGAGTTTGGAAGCGTTGCGAACAGCATTCTTGCGACTCCACCTAGCCGACTCGGTGTATCCTCGAGCAGAGAAGGCTCACTTTTTCGTTCCCGTGCTTCTTCAGGACTGCTCTCTTGTGCTGCCGTTGCCTGAGGATATTCGAGCAGTTAATTCGCTGTGTCATCATTTCGTAGGAGTAAGGCAAGGAAGTCATGCGTAGCACTCGAATGGGGAGGAAAGCGAGCAGTGCGAACACTGTGCCAAGTGTGCCAAGTGTGTAAAGGATGTACAACTGCCGTACATGTGTCTTTTGTGCGGAAGAATGTACTGTTCCACGAACGGGGAAAGTAGTGTGTGCGCTCGAGAGACAGCTGTTCGTGGTAAAATGTGTCCCTGTCACTGGATGATCAATACTGGGTTTAGTGGGGTAGAATCATCGTTCATGAGGAATGGAATGTATCCGTTTGGGTCTATTTACTATACGGATCGGAACAGCACGTTCACAAAGGGATGGCCACGAGAGCGCATGACCAAGTCGAAGCGTGCGTGTGGAATCCTTGAGAATGCGATTCGAAGTGACATGGTCTGGTTTAAGACTTCCATGTATGAGAAAGTGAGGTTATATTGTATTGTTTGTTCAAGTTATGTGAAACAAAAAGGACAAAGTTCCTGACATTCCGTTCTACTTGATAGACACCATTCCTGGTAGAGAGGATCGGTGATGTTGCGATAACGCAGAGTCTCCAGATGCGATAACGCAGAACCAATAGACTCAATCGTTTCTAGTTTGGGGATGCAGTTTAGAGTCATTTCAGTGACCTTCGTCATCGTGTTATTCGCAATCGAGAACGATGTCAACTCTGGAAGTGCTTCGAACACCACATTCTTCGCTTGCAGGAAGTTGAAGGATCCGAACTGAACCCTCTCCAATGCAGGAAGTGCTCGGATTTCCAGTGTATCCATTAACCGGAACGAACCATCTGCATAGGGTGCTTCTTTTCCGTCTTCCACTGTGATATTCCGTAACTTGGGCAAGTCTACTGATTACATTTCGAGCGTGTGTCACTGTTTAAGCTTAGCTGTCTTCCTGCAGAGAAAGACAAGTAACCGAACTCCACTGACTCCAGATTAGGAGAATCTTGTTGTTATTCCCTCCTGTGACCTACTCTCAATAACTAACTCGTTTGATGTCTGGAAGGAGAGAGAAGGGAATAGCAGTGCATTCCAGCTCTGATCTACATCGAATTGTGTGTATATCACTACTCCGTAGCTCGATGCGATCCACAGAATCAAGTCCGCTGCTAATCATCGTCATGTTCGTCATATGTGGTGTATCTATCATTCGTTCAGTAATTAAGAATCACTTTCGAATCGAGCGACCTTACCAAAGAAGATGTGTCGTTCCCACAGCATCGTCGATAAGAGAGGAAGATCTATCGATTACTCTTCTACTCGAGATCCACTTCGGAATGTCAGATCCTCCACTTTATCCAATGCACCGCTGCGGAATATCACCTTTTCCAAACCAGGCAAGTCTTTGGTCAACCGATGATTGAATGCTACCTTCAAGACTGAACGATTTGACAGTCTTCATCACATTGGCTCCCAAAGTAATAGAGGTGAGTTTAGGAACGTCTGCATTGTACTGAATGTATTTTTGTACTTGTGAGAGTCAGAGACCTCAAATCTGTAGCCATTCCTTCGTCGATGATCAGACTTGTAAAAGAAGGCAGATCTTAATAACACAAGAAAATGAAAGCAACTGTTGAACTTCAATGAGTACATAAAACTCTCCTCCTGAACTTCAAAAACAAAGCACTCCAGCTTAGGAAGACTTCGCAGCTCCATAGCATCAAAGTTCATGAGCGAGTTTCCTTGTAAATGAACCTCCTGGAGTTCTGGAAGGTTTTCAAGAACCATTGTTCCCCAATTCGATGGGACCGTGTCTCTTCTCTGTGAACCAGAAAGAGATATGATTCTCTTCAGCTTGGGAAGCGTCGTAAAGTTCAAACTATTCAGTTGCGCCATTGAGTTCCATCCAAATGTGATTTCCTCGAGTTCTGGAAGATCTGCAATCGAACCTGTGACAAAAGTGTACTTATCAACATCAGTTCGTGTGGGTTGTACAGTGTTTCGTTGGGGAACAATAGCTGGGATAGATAGAGATCTACAATAGCAGATGCTGATACGAGTTACTCTCCAGTTTCACATAACCAAGAAAGTTATAGCGAGATTGACACCAGTGAGAGAATCCAGTGAAGTTGGGCATGTCTACGCTCAGTCATCAAGGACAATTCTACCATGGATGTAGAGATTTGTATCATAGAAGGCACTGTCCTCTGTCAGAATCGCTTTGAAGTTGGTCATTCCTACGATGAATATGAGATTGCATACCCACCTGTGATCTCTAAGTCTTCCAAAAAGTACATAGCTCCATGCTTGGCATCAATGATTTCCAAATTAGGAAGCTTCATTTCCAGTGTTTTCAGCTTTCCCAAGCTACTCGACTCTGCAGTGAGTGTACGCAGAAGTGGGAGATCGAGTGTGAGTTCTGGCAATGCAGCGAAAGAACCACTACTGAACGTAAGACGTTCCAATCCAGAGAGTTCTATATTCGGATAGAGAGGAAAAGATACGGTTCAACCGAAGTGAAGTGACAAGAGGGAAGAGAGAGTGCAAATGATCCAAGGACGAAAGGGATGGGAGATCTAGTGAAAACCAATAACGTAGTGATACTGGAAAGTGTGAGATTGACTGATGCAGAGAACGCTCCTTCCCCAATGTAGAGATCACTCAGCATGGGCAAGTCTGAACAGCAACTCTCGCAGAAACATACCTTCAATCGCGAGATGCTGCACACCAGCAAAGGAAGAGGAGGAAGGATCAGAAGGATAGCTGATTCTCAGCGAGGAGAGCTGATTCATGTTTGCAAGAAGGAACAATTCGCCCTTCTGAAAACAGTTCACTCCAAACATCAAGCGGGACAACTTGGGATTGTTATTCGCGACGAACTCCCGAGAATGGTCCAGTGCTTTGTTTCCAAACGTCACTTCCTTCAGTTCAGGGAAGTTCTCCAGATGGAACGTTGGAAGAGATCGCAGAGCTCCTTCTCCAAAGTAGATGGTTTCCAAATTCGGCACATTGTCCAAGCGAAATTCTTCGCAGTACTGTGCAAATGAAGAGCCCAAATGGAGTGTGTTAAGGAGCTTCAAATTTGTGAAAGAGACCAACTTCACGAGCGGCAGAACATGGTCACCAAGGAATAAAAACTCAAGCCTTGATGCCCAGTCATATCCATCCAACTGAAGACTCGTTGTTTTGACAAATGAGGTGTTGTCGCCTCCTACAATCATCAAGCGTGATAGCTTTGGAATATCTACAATCAATCTCTTGCAAATGATATACCGAAAAGAACAAGTTCTCTGCTTCCCATCATATTGTCACCCATCAATGAGATCGATTCGAGCTGTGGACAATCTGCATGCTGAGTTCAACCGAACCCTACCTTCTACACGAAGCGAAGAGGCAAACCCTAAGGCTCTTCTTCCGATGAAAATAGTGGTGAGTCTGTAGAAATCTAAACAGCAGAAGGCTTAACAGCCTACCTTCAATCTCAAACGGATCTGTTGTGTGTGAAAAGGTATTATTGCCAAGGGAAAGGATAGTGAGGAAGACATTGTCGCGAAGAGAAGGCATTGATGCCTGTACAAAGCAATCATGGCCTGCCGTGAAAGAAGTGAGCTGATCGGCTACATTCAAAGGAATGACTATGAAATACTCTCCAACAGGAGCGATCGAACGTGGGTAAATGACTGATCGCCAACCGAGAAAGTCTTCAACATTGCAGCTTCTAGAGGAGAGCCAGTTGGTCGTCACTTACTTTGCAGATTCAGCTCCTTAGCCTGCTGCATGACTCCATCTCCAATCATGAAATCAATGAGTTGCTCAGGAGGATCGATCACGAACTGTTCACCTTGCGAAAAGGCTCCGCTTCCAATGTTCAGTGAGTGCAGACTACTTGCATTCCTCAAGACAAAACGGAGAGCTTGAGGCAATGCATTATCTCCGATTACCACACTCTGGAGCTGACTGCAGTCATCCAGTTCAAAACTGTCCAGTCTCTGCATTGCTGCTTCTCCGACTTCGAAACTTCTAAGATAACGAGTATCTATTTAGAATGCTATTCTTGTTATTACCACCAAGACTCAGTGTCTCCACTTTCAACAGACTCTCAGGACCAATTGTAACCACTTTAAGAGGTGATTGAGCAAAGACGAATGAGCGCACTTTTCCGAGCGAGTGTCCAGCAACAGAGAGAGTTTGAAGGTTCCAGAGATTCAAGAACTTCGCTTGAATTACATTTGAGAACATGTCTGTATCTGTCACGTTGCCGAGGATAAGAAGGCGAATGAAACAGTCTACCAGTAATACAGTAGAAAAAAGTTCACTCGACACCACCAGTCTCTCGAATGCAGGACTGGTTGAACCATGAACTTCCAGTGAATCCAGGGAAACGAGATCTACAATCGAGAGAGACTCCCACCCCCACTTCTCACAATAAACGCCGAATCTTCAGGAATAGTATCATCAATCGTGAACTGCTCCATCGCTGGGACATCTAGATATTAGTCATTGCATGATTCCCCACTCTGAATAGAGATTTGAATTAAACTTGAGTTAGAAGCAATCATATGAAACGTGTTCAATTTGGGCAACGAATTTATTTCCAGCGACTTCATCGCAGATAATGCATTCATTTCGACGTGAACCTCCTCTAATGAGGGAAATTCGACTAGACTCATGCGTTGGACATGCCTACATGCATCCTGCGCAAATACGACTGACCGGAGAGAAGGGAGTTCTAATAAGAAGAGAGGAATACCACATACGATCGAGCTCGAGCTCTTTTGCTTGTGGAAGTGAAGCTGCATCAAACACGAGTTGACTCAGAAGAGGAAGTGAAGTAATCGTCAGACTCTGGAGGCTTGCAAATTGGTTTCCAGAGAACGACAATGCAGACAACTTCAAGTCTTTTGTTAACGAGGCAAGAATGGATACTGTTCAGCGACATTCTCTTCACATTTTCGAGAGAAGGAGCCGTGATATTGAATACAACGAGGTTGGAAAAGCCTACGATGATCAGTTTACCAAATCAGAACCATCAAGAATGAACTCATTGTTCGCTCCAAAGCAATTCTTTCCGATCGAGAGTGACCTCAGCGCAGGCACTAGATCGAATGACTGAGTAAATCCTACACTGACGCAGCTCCAAGGAGCCCTTCTCCCCAACACGATCGCCGATCTCAACCGAAGTCAACTGCGTTGCTGACTGAATGCTCACAGCGGCTTTTGTGAAGGAATCGGAGCCAATCACAAGAGTCTGGAGCGATGTCTGGTTCAATGAGACAGAGGAAAGTGCAGTGAATGACGCCGTGCCCACCTCGATGGAGGTCAATTGCTCTGCATCTACACATGACTCGCTGCAGACAGACGAACCGATGGACCACACGGCGCTTTCCTGTGCGACATGACTGCCTATGCAAATCGTGGTGAGTCGAGGTGTCTCGAGCACGATGGAAGCCTTTGCAAGCGAGGAATTTCCGACAAGAAGAGTCTGCAAACTAGGCACTAGAGTGATAGGAAATCCGTATTCACACAATGGAGATGCAGCAGAGAGATGTCCACCAAGTTTTCACCCTCCAAGTGAAGTGACCTCAGTGAGGGAAGAGAATCGATTTCAAGCGTAGATACATGCGAGAAGGCACCTTCTTGGAGTGTGATCGTCTCCAGAGCAGCAAGTTCGTCATCAACTAAGGTAAAGAGGTACGAGAAAGAGAACGAGATAATGTGACTGTCTCCACATACTGGAAAGTGTCTCGCAGGACAACCAAGTCCTTCCACTCCTTTCCAACAAAGTGCAGAACTTTCAAGGAACTGCAGGATTGCAATCTATTCAAATCTTCCACATCTACGCATTGGGGGTGTGATAAAGCAGTACTCCGAGCATAGGATTCACCGAAGAGATTGCAAGAATACTTGGTCACCGCCTTATAAAGGGCAACGGCAATGATCGCAATAACAATGAGCAACGCTAGGCAGATAACAATATATAGTCGAGTTTTCCTAGAAATGGAATGCGCAGCCTTATGGTTCCGTCTCTTGTTGGAGGACTTGTCTTTCTTGGACCTTTTAGACTGTGGTTTTGCTGCAGGGATCGCTTCTTCTAACGATGGATTACGGTTTGACTCGTCCAACTAGTTACTGATGGATCTGGTAATCACTACTACGGATTTTGGAGAATCTTTCTCGGCAGTTTGTAATTCCTTTTCCATTTTAATAATCGTGGATACTTTTTTATTCCTTGCCCAATGAAAATGCGCCAAATTGCATGATTCAGAAAACAGTCAAAAAGCAAAATAGAGTTACTACTACCTGTGACTCTTATGTCGGTGATGCGAGGAGTGATGTCGGTGACTCCTTTTGTGTTTTTCCGCAGTAGGAGAGAGAACGATCTGCGACAACTGTTCCGTTGTTTTCTGTTCAGCATGTCCGCGACCCTCCTGATTCCGATTCCCGTACCTCTGTTCGAACGACTGTATTTTCTCCAGGTCGCTGAGCACCTCCATCTCTGTCTTGGCGACGTCGTGGAACATCGTCTCGCCTTCGAACCAGATCTGCGTCTCACCCTGCATGCACACCTACCTTCACCGAGCTAGCGAAGGGCTTCGGAGTCTCGATCACCGTGGCCTGTCTCCCTGCAGCTCACCGTCACTCATCAGCCCCACCTGCGAAGGGTCCCGCGATGATGCCCACCTGCATTCCCTTGCCGAACTCGCGCTCCGCGTCCCACTCTCTGCGGATGCCCGAGTACTGCTGTCTCCGCTGCAGCTCGCTCTTCTTGGCGGCGCTCTTGACGTCCCTCCTCAGCAGCACGGGCATCGCACCCAGCCCGAGTCTCTCGGGCCGAGGTCGGATCTCGTAGACCGCAGGGTCGACGGTGTCTCTGCCGTCCCACCCCATCCCCCGCAGCACCGCCCGCCCGAAGTCCTCGATGCGCACGCGCTTGTACGCCTCGCTGTCCGCGCTGCACGCGTCCGGCAGCGACTCCAGCTCGAGACGCAGATAGTCGTCCTTGCTCTGCGGTGAGAACCACAGCGAAAACATACCATGCGGTCGAGGCCAGGAAGACGGTTCTGCGAGGCCGTGGAGCCTGCGCCGTCCGTCGACTTGGCGCGAAGAGGAATCAGCAGAGTCGAAGCAGCGGGGCTTGAGGACGGACCAACCAAGTCGCGGAGCAGCGAGAGACGGGCTTCATCTTCGGCGCTTAGAGAAGGGGTTGGTTGGGTGGTGGATGAAGGGGTTGGTTGGGTGGTGGATGAAGGGATTGACTCAGTAACAGATGAAGGGATTGACTCAGTAACAGATGAAGCGATTGACTCAGTAACAGATGAGGACACCGACTGAAGACTCGTTGCTTGTGTATTTGTATTTGTATCTGATATTTGCACATCTGTTTTCTTTGATTGAGCATTCCCATCCTCTTTCGACACATCTGAAGAAGCCTCCCTTTTACGTAATTCCATTGCCCTCTCTCTCGCAATCCTCTCCTTTGCCTTTTCCAGCCACGAACACCGCTTCACTGGAATCACCAACTCCTCCTCTTTCGGTTCCTCACCTAAAACCTATATTTCAACCAACACTCGATTCTACTTTGTTGTCTACAATTTCACGGATATACACTTTGTCTTGGCGCTGCTCGAATGACTCGAATCCCAGCGCTGAAGCCTTCTACAATTCAAACAGATGAGAAATACCACTTGCAATTCTCTTTTCGGTTCGCTTTTTAAATTAAGGGAAAAAGAGAGTCCGATTCCAGCACTCATCTTATCAAGCAAAACCAGAGAAAAACAATGTTCAGTGAAATAGGGAATACTTTGTCAATTCCGGAATTGTCAAACTGGGAGAAGCCATAAAGAATGATAGCAATTGCTCTCAAAAGATATTTTTCTACTATGGCGAAAAAGAACATTGCTGTGGTGTATCCGTAATATTGTGATGTGAGCCTGTAGCCTTTCAGGTTGCGGCGTATATGACGGTAGCGAGATCCATGAATCTGTATTTGTAATGGAGAGTATCAGTCGCAACGATGCGTCCTATCAATGCTTTGCTCCCAACATGGAACAAATGCATGTAATCAATCACCTAACCGTTTGTTTTCTTCGGCCCAACTTACATGACAGGGAGACCCTATGGACGAGAAGCGAAACGTGCTGGTAGAGAGCGCCAGGTAGCTGTCTGTAGCTGATGCCATCTAGAATCGCCAGATCGAACATCCTCGATTTGAGCAGTCTGGACGTGTCAAAATACGACGTACGTGTGAGATGGATGCTTACCCGAAGGCCATCGTTCTTCCCGGCGGTTTCGGTGCTGCCAAGAACCTATCAAATTACGGAGTCGTCGGAGCTAACATGGATGTGAATCCGGCTGTCGCCTCCGTGCTGAAGGCCTTTCATGATGCCAAGAAGCCAATTGGCGCTTGCTGCATCGCACCTGTCATCGTTGCTCGTCTCTTCCCTGGAGTGAAGGTCACTCTGGGTCAGGAGAAGGTGTCCGAGGAATACCCTTTCGCTGACGCCTGCAAGGCTGCAAACCAGATGGGAGCGACCAATGTGCCCTGTGGTGTAATGTATTGCACTCGACTCCATCTGTAGGCCACGGACGTGTGCGTTGATGCCGAAAACCGCGTCGTCTCCACTCCGGCGTACATGCGCAACAGTCCGATCCACGTCGTGCGTGACGGAATCAACAACATGATCGGCGAACTGCTGAAGATGCTGCAGTGTTCTGTTTGTTACAAACACCTCACAATGAGAGAAGAGAGTACAGCTTCGAGTCCACCTCGGCCATCCGTTTTACAACCTTGCGGAGCGGTTTTTCGCTGCCGATCCGCTCATCCACCGCTTCTTTCACATCGTTCCACCAGGAGCTGCTCGCCAGCGATCCGCTGCCGTTCTGTCGACGCCACGAGCTCGCGTAGGCGTGGCGATGGCGTTGCACGGCCTTCTCCTCCGCCGTCTGCGCTTCGTCAGAGACATCCTGTGTGTGTTTATTGAGAGAGGGAAGAGAGTCCCTCATTTGCGCAACGCGCTTCGTCAACGAGGCCTTCTGTGACTCCAACTCCCGAATCGACGTTTCCTAGGTCACAGCAGGACAGCAAGCACACCTCTGCCTCCATCTCTCGCCGGATTGATTCCTTTGCGTTCTCGAGCAGCGCGTTCTGCTTCTTCTGCTCTTCCTACCGCTGACTTTTCCCTCCAAACCAAACAAGCAGCGTTTCGATAGTTACGATGTCGTAGCAGTCTGTGTCGATTCCAGACTTGGGAAACAACCGTTCCTACAGTGAAGACACCTGCCGAAAGAGACATCCACCTTGATGAACGCAGAAGTGATAATCCGATTCAGCAGATCGACGACCTCGTCTCTTCTCCCCTCTGGAGTCATCGCTAAGCATGTACTGTGAGTGATACTCAATAGGAGTGCAAACCTCTTCGCTCGTCTCGTGAACAACGTCAAAATCTGTCTCGAGCTCGAGGAGATCGGTTTCCATGTCTTTTTGTGTAGATGGTAATGTTTGGCATGTTCCGGAACAAAAGCAGGAAACAACTTACTGTAGGCGACAGCTCGATGCCTCGCTTTCTGAGAGCTCCCATCTCCCCCGTCCGCCTGTTGCTGGCGAGTCTCCGGGCTGGCAACCGTCTGCTCTCGATCTTTCCGCGCCATTTCAGCAGTGACAGAAATCAAGGCAATCGTAAAAGTGACAGATTTTTAACAGATTTCTATACTATGAGGCGAGCCCAATCAGATTCTTCAAGGCAGGACCCTCCATCGCACGGCAGTGGGCGAGAATCCCTGGATGAGAGATATGCTTGGAAATGGGACCACTATTTTGGAAGTCTGCCCGAATCCAAGCGTTACAAAATCCAGATGGACTCAGTAGCTCTCTACAGTGTCACTGCCGATTCTGCTGCCGACGAGATTACTCAAATGGTCGGAAGACGCCTTCCTCCTTTTGCAACAGTGTGCGACGCAACAGCGTGCATAGGGGGAAATACAATGTCCTTTGCCAAGTACTTTACGAATGTGACCTCTGTGGAGATGGACCACGGACGGTTCGTCATGCTGCAGGAGAATGTAAACTCTCTGGACCTCCAAAGCCGTGTCCATTGCGTGAATGACGATTTCCTGCGCTACATGGAGCGAATTTCATATTTTGACTTTATTTTCTTCGATCCACCGTTTTTTTCCTAGAGGTGTTGTTTTTTAGGTGGGGCGGCGAGGATTACCTCAAGGAAAGCCGATTACGGATGTACATGTCGAACCATTCCATTGAGGACATTATCGAGCGACTGCGATACAAGGCTCGCTACATCGGACTCAAGTATCCACAAAACTTTGATCTCTCCGCCTTCGAGAGGCGTATCTCCGCTCACAGAGTGGATAAGCATAGGTTCACCATTAGCGTGCGCAAAAATACCTACTGGGAGTTTTCCCTCTATGAATTTCCCTCCAACTACTGTTTGTGGCAAAAACGGATTGATGTTTAGACGGAAGTCTTTTGCACCTGCTTCCCAAACTTCCCAGCAGCATCCTCTCCAAAATCGAAATCTCGCCGCTCATCTGCCGCCAGTCTCCGAGCTGCGCGGAGTCCGAGTTCATTTCCCAGATTCTCAAGTCGAGCTTCGAGCGTCCGCTCGACATGATCGTGGAGCTCGCTGCGGGCGTGGGCGTCCAATCGATCAGCTTTCTGGAGAACCGCACGGCCACCGACCTCTTCATGTTCTCGTCGCAGCCCGCCCGACTGGAGAGAAACATCAGTGCCTATCTGAGCTCCTTGAGCTCCTCGAGTCCCTCGAGTCCCTCTTCGCACGTCCACTACCTCTTCTGCAAGGAGAAGGAGGTGTTCAACGACATCACCGAGCTGCGACGCATCCTCTCGAGCGGGAAGGAGTGCTGCATCTACTTCGATCTCTACTTCGAGCTCTCCGGCGAGGAGCTGGCGAGCGAAGTGGCGACCGTGGCGATCGCGAGCAACAGACTGGAGGCGTGTCTGCAGCACTTCATCGACTCCATCCAGTGGAGCTCCGCCTGCTCCGCCATCCTCTTCCGCTGTCCGCAGAACCTCGTCTCCGGCGTGAAGAGCGCGCTGGCCATGTTCCGCTGCAGCGAGCAGGTCTTCGCGCAGGACCACTTCGCCTCCTCCTGCTGCCCTCCCCATCGCTCCTTCCTCCTCCTCTTCCGCCCCAGCTACCCGCTGCATCGCGACCACCACCAGCTCGCCACGCTCTGGCTCCCTCAGCCCGCCTGCCCCATCCGACGCCAGGTCGAGTCCGTCTTCACCAGCGTCATGTCCGACCGAGGCATGGTGCTCACTGCGCTCTACCACGCCATCATGGAAAACCCGCCCAGGGACGACGCGGCCATCTGGAACATCGCTCACGCGGCCTACCTGAGCTCCTTCCCGCACTCCGGCGCCAAGAACCTCGCGCAGGCGCAGTCGATCGACCGGTCGATCGTCCGCATCTACGCGAACAAGATGAAGTACGTGGACCAGGTCGTGCCGCTCGGCTTCAGACCGCGACAAGTCGTCTGCATCGGCGGCGTCGATGCGCATCTCGGACACGAGCTGGCCAAGATGTACAGCCTCGAAAACCCCGAGCAGGTCATCGTCCTGGGAGAGGGAGACAGAAGGGCCGAGGAGCAGCGGAAGGACTACGTCTTCTCCAGAGCCCCGCGGAAGACGTGCGAACAGAGCTGGGCGGAGTATCGAGACAGCATTCATTCGTGGGTTCGTGACGCACTGCGGAACGTCGAGGAGGTCGACATGATCGTCACCTGCTGTCCCCACGCAGTCCCGTTCTTTGGATCGATCCTCTCGGAACTCATCAGGAAGTTATCCAGCGATGGGCTTCTCGTGATCAACGACCACTCTGTTACCACTGCGCCCGAACAAGTTCTTTTAGATGTCATCCACGATTTCCATCGCAAAGTCACCTGCTGCCATGTCGATCCCGTGCTGGATGGGGATGAGCTCCGAACACAGGAAGTCGATGACGATGACCAGTGCAGGTATCGCAATACGAAGGAGTGGGAAGAACGACTCAAGCTGTTCGGACTGCAACGTGTGGTCAATGAGCGTAATCACGATATGTGGACACCCAATGATCTCCTTCGAACAGTGTGGGGGTGTTTCTCCTATCTTGGGTCGAAGAATTCGAGTGTTTTCTAGAAACAGACGGAAATGTGTTATAAGAGTATCAAAACAAACAAAATATCATGAATTAAGGAGATGGCACTTGAGCATCGATAAAATCAGTAAGCTCTTGACTAACACCTAGAAATAACATAGAAACCGGAGTTTATACTAGTCAATGTCATTCTGTTTCTATCTACATTCGTAAACGATGTAGTACCCGCCTCAAAGTTAAGAGTGTGCAAATTCGGAATACTAAAATGAATCCAGAAAATATAAACTACTTTTCGAGAGTAAGAACGTGAACATATCGGAAAGAATCCTTCTTAGCTTCTAAAGTAGCCAAGCTCGAGAGATCTAACATGAATGAAAATCATACTATAATACTTCGCATTATCAACTCAGTTGCATCACCGCCCTCCTTACCTCTCAGAGCACGCCAGCTCAAATGAATCGATTCAAGAGCAGTCAAATCTATATAAATATAAATAATGAACCTATACCAATCATAGAAAACGACGGCGATAGATAGAAAGCCTGACTACCGAAAGTAAGAACCTTGAGACTAGGAAGATCTATTCATAATGACAACAACAGAAACAAACTCTCCAAAGACAAGCTACTACGGGCGAAATTGTAAGATGATTCCTGCCATACTCCAATCGTAACTGTTTCTATCTCAGGACAATTTGATAGTGTCATTCCTCGACCGTAATCAGAGAAAGAGTATTGTCCAATGTTAAGCTCTTTCAGGTGAGCACAGTTATTAATAGTAAAGGATCGACCCGATCCTGTACCTTGATAATTTGTCCAAATAGTGAAACTATTCTGCTTAATAATCACATACTCCAGGTTCTCCAAACCATCAATAGAGAATGTAGTGACGTATCCAAAGTTATTCTCTCCAACCTCAACATACACCAAATTAGGATAAGTTTCCAGAGTAAATGACGTAATACTTGTATCATTGCAAGCATTATCGCCAACGACAAGAGCGGTTGCCTCTGGCGACAAACCCGTAAAACCGGCACAATCAGTAATTGGAGTCAGATCAAGAACTCCGAACAGTGGATGATACAAAATACTCGATACTGACGAGAGGCTCGGACTTATATCGACAGAGTCTCCTTCGGCATTCGAAATACTTATATAAGAAGATGAGCCCCACTGACCAGAACTCTCCATAACAATTGTGTACAGAGCACGGCTCAAGCACATAGAGATAACTCCTTCGGGATTACTAAAACGGATCTCAATCGCATCACCTTCTGCAGTTCTTCCCTTATACAAATTAAGGATTTCATTATCAACATTCTCCAAGTGTGCCTCGAAAACGATGTAATACTCATCTTCACTGCATGGGATAGAAGTAGTCGGTGCTTCAGTGGTAGGGATAATCACATCATCAGTAGGAGCACTAGTAGAAGGCTCTAGAGGCACAGCAGTTGTAGGCGCATCAGTCGGAGGCTCCGTAGTAGCATCCTTAATCACAATCTCTATCACACGGCCAGGATTATGAGTTTCCAATGTTTTCTTTAGTTTATCAGCGACATTATAATCCTTTCCATACACCATGATCGTTTCGATACTCGTGAAAGAATTACTACCCGACAATATAAGACAAAACTCTTCATTCACACTTTCCAAATCAATGGTGTGATAACCATTAAAACGATTCGACCCCACAACTAAAGTATATAAATTGGGATTATTTATAACCATCACACCGTTCGTATCTTGCAATCTTCGACCACTAGGAGCATCTCCAATTTCCACAGTAACACCCGCGTTATACTGCACGCGACCATCCCAGAATGCCATGGAATCTTCATCACTAACACTTGATGATACTACTATTGAAGTAAGACCAGTAAATCCTGTTAAATCGAGAACTTCACCCTGTGGTATCGTTAACTCCTCAATATACAAGGTCTCAACAGTAGGTGGAATATCATCAATAGTACAGCCATTGCAAACGAACACTTCTGACTCAGGAGTAGGGGTAGGAGTAGGAACCTCAGTACTAGGGATAGGAGTCGGGCCTTCAGGTGACTCAGTAGTAGGTTCCACTGGTGCTTCGGTAGGCGCCTCTGTAGGTGCTTCAGTAGGTTCCACTGGTGTTTCAGTAGGAGCTTCAGTAGGAATCTCAGTAGGTGGTTCAGTAGGAGCTTCAGTAGCATCCAAATTAATAATGGTAACAGTATTTCCAGTCTTGGTTTCTATTTCTACTTTGATTCTCTCAGCAACCTCCAAATACTCCTGAGGTGTCTCGATAGTAGTAATACCCGTAAAGGTATTATCCCCAATAGTCAGTACAAATTCATCCCTAACATTCTCCAATACAATGATAGTATATTCATTATACCATCCACTACCTAAGGAAAAGCTGCTTAAATATGGAAAATTCATGATATATCTATCATCAGATCCAGACAATCTTCGGCCAGAAGAAGCTTGATCACCAACAACAAGAGCAATGGCATTTTGAGGAGGATTTGCATCAAGAGCGTCAATCACAGCTTGCAAAAAGTCAGCTGTTAAACCGTCTGGAATAATAACTTTAGCAAGATTGGGTAATACCGAGAAATCAAAATTCCTTATCCCATCAATATCTGAGGTGATATCCAGAGTCAATTCCACAACAATTTCAGGAAGATCACTGGCACCACAATTATAGCAAGTACAGCTAGTCGAATCACAAACAACAGGTGCACTAGTAGTAGGTTGCTCGCTAGGAGTGCTTACAGGGACTTTGTCGACATCCACGATCGAGAATGCATAGGCAGCAATACCGGCGTAAGGATTCTTCTTGCTGTCGAGGAGGGGAAGAGTCAGACGCATACGTTCACAAGGCACAGCCCACAGATCCACACCCCATGTATCTTCTGTGTATTCCTCTAGCAAACCATACACAGTGGGATCATAATATGCTCCTGTGTACACATCTTCATTCGTCATATTTCGCACAGTTCGAAGTCGGACCAGATCCAGAGCCATGAGAGTAACGACAGGATGTCCACTGCATAACAGATTCTTCAAGCCAGACTGGTTGATCG
Organism: Blastocystis sp. subtype 6; assembly: GCA_000963415.1. Taxonomy (NCBI): domain Eukaryota; class Bigyra; order Opalinata; family Blastocystidae; genus Blastocystis; species Blastocystis sp. subtype 6. The sequence continues at coordinate 16,897 of JZRM01000596.1, forward strand.
CTTCGGGGAAATCAGTAGTGAAACGATACACCTCTTCACCATCATTAAAAGTGCACAGATCCCCATCATTGTCTATAACTGACTCACTCCTCAAACCCTTCAAAGAGATGAACTCGATAATGTCTCTCGGAATCACCTCTCTGCCGTGCTTCAGTCCAGCAGATATAGGAAGACACTTTAATATATAATCCAGAGATAAGTTATCGTCTATATTTTTTTTCCTGAGAACTTGCTCTGCAGCAGCTATTGTAGCAGTAGCCCAAGAAGTAACTTCAGGATTTTCTTTAGATTTAGAATATTCCTTCATAGTCTCTGTACAAAAGCTACGAGGTTCATAATTAAGATCATATGTCGGATCATAGGTAGAAAAATCCTCGACGTAAGTAGACACACCAGAATATTTCAATTCAAGATCCATCATCTGCTCCAGATAATCTCTATCAAAATCAGCAAGAATTGAAAGACTCATAGGATATCCACGGAAGGAGTACTTTGACCTAATAAAAGAACAAACATGCTTCCAGACCTCCAATCTACAACTTCACCTAAAATGAACTATTATACCTTTGTTCATGAGTAGGTTCACCATCTTCATTAGTATAGACTTTTCCCAGAGTACGATAGTAGGCTAAATAATCATCGTAGCCCTCCTCATCGCAGGAATACATATTCAACGCCAGAACAGACGTCAATAGAAAGAAGAAAAGACAAGACATAACGCAATTCTTCATAATAATAATTTGTGGATTATCATCTCGCTTCTAATAGAACTTCTAAAACCTCTACTCTTTCCAAGTGGTATTAATTAAGGTTATTTGAGAATAGACATCACTAGTGATCATTAGGAAACGAAATACGTGTAAATGGATAGCATAGTTATAGATCCTGTTACCATTTTCTTCTAGAACGCCAAATGACGATTCTATACTTTTGGTTAGTGAAGATTGTGAAGATTCTCTATAGAATCAAAGAGATCCATCCATGAAGGATAGAGCCTTCTTGACCTCCTAAATCAAACAAATGGACAAACTCTACTCATTGGCTAAAGAAAACTACAAATGATTCAAGCAGGTTTGTATTGACATAATTTGGACACCAGGGCTTTAATCCAACTTCTCTAGCTATGTACTTTGAATTCTATTGATTTCAAAGACCAAACTACAAGTCATAGTATCTAAGGTAAGAATTGGATATGTGAACATATTTGTTGCTGTAGTTTCGAATGCCGAGCTGGTTACAAGGAAAAAGGGAAAATGTGTGACTACATACTATGACCAATAATTAGTAGGTCTATGCCATATGGGTAACAGGAGCAGTAAAAATGAAGAGAGATTGAGAATTACTCTTCCACCCCTAACACCATAGGTCTGGGATTAGGGAGCAAAGGCACTATTTAGAGAGAAGGAGTAACAAGAATAAAAAATCAGTTATTTCGTACTTGAGTTTAACCTGAGGTCCCTAATTGTTAAAGTCTGCCTCCCTATTGATTTGCAGTAGATCAAGATTACGAACTGTATTGTCTTCGTCCTTCTTGATTCATTCAGTTAAGAGTTCTTCCTTCTACAATAGTAGAGGGAGTTTCAGCTTTTGATCTGAGTGGAACATGGAACACCTATCAAACAAGTGAACTCGATATCGCAGACAATGTGTTATTGTCAGAATGCATTTGAGTGGATGCTATGAATCTAGCAAAGAGAAAAGTGAGGATTTGTCAAAACAACTACTTCCATGGGCGTGATTGACTCTACAGCAGAGTGTACCAATTCTAAGGTCTGGAAGTGGCACATTTTTGGAGTCAACTTTGTCCATTTTGTGGTGTAAAGTTAAAAGGATGGTAATGCGTGGGAAAGGTGTTGGGAGGAAGATTGAACAGCACAGAATATACTGACCCTGTGACTCAAGGGATTGCTACATACTGTAGAGACCTTCATATGAGAAGCGATAAAGTCCAGAGTGAATAAAACTCTCTATGACTTCTTTTTTACCAATAACCGTATACTCATAGCTTGTGTGATGCGACCGAAATGGCTAGCAAACGAGAATTCTATGTTTGTGGTAACGTTCCCACCACTCTTTCGCCCCATTGCACTGTTCTTCTCAGTCGTGGTAAAGTGCCATTTCAAAATCAATCATTCCTGACTGTAAACACTTCTCTAACTCTGCCGTTTCCAGAGAATTGAACGAGTCCATCATCGGGATAGCACATTAAGAGGTATGATAGTTTTGATTGAGAGCTCTCCAGAGGTGAGAACTATATACATGCCTTTCTGTGATCCCAGTGACTATGGAAGAATAGTATTTAGCAGATCAACATCCCTTTCAAACCCGAATGCTCTAAGAGATTGACTCTACACTGAGCCTATTGCATATCCAATGCAGTGAAAAGCCTAACAATCTGTGCTTGCTTCGATGTCTCAGAAAAGACAAGCTTCAGCTAATAGCAACTCAGATAAGCTCCAGAACTCATAACATACCAAGAACAATTGAGTTGGATAGAAGGAGTTTCAATCCTAATAGCTTTATCGCACTCTACGTCATGAAAAAATAGCATGCAGACATTTGTGAAACTGAACTCGGGCTTTCGTATGCCCATCCTTGGCTTTGGGTAAAAGATCCTCGCTCCCTCAAAGACTAGAACATTTCTCGCTTCCGAGTCGGAGTGCGAGCCAGCAGTAGAGATCGCGATCAAGACAGGATATCGTTCCATCGACACGGCATCCCGATATAAGAATGAACGGGCTGTGGGCAGGGCGGTCAAGAAGTGCATCGATGAGCACATCATCAAGCGAGAAGATGTGTTTATTACCACAAAGATATGGCCTACGGAATGGAAGGCGGAGAATGTAGCCAGGTCCATTTCGGAGAGTCTGGCGAACCTCCAGACAGACTATATTGACCTGCTGCTGATGCATCAGTCGGGCTTTCTGAATCTTCCCGATGATATGGAGAAGCATCGTTTGGAGGGAGATTACTTCGATTATCCGATGGTGCTTCCGGACGACCCGAAGTACCGTCTGGGCTACAATTTGGACTGCTTGAAGGAGATGTGGGGAGCGATGGAGGAGGCTGTGCGGAGCGGGAAGGTGCGTTCCATCGGCGTGTCGAACTTCTCCGCGAAGAAGGTGCTGGACATCCTGTCGTTCTGCTCGATTCCTCCTGCCACGAACCAGGTGGAGCTGCATCCCTATCTGCAGCAGTGGGACACGATCGACACTCTGGAGAAGCGGGGCATCGTGCTGACTGCCTACTTCTCTCTCGGAGGAACTGCGAATATAAACAGCAAGGACGAGCTGCCTCTGATCAAGGATCCTCGCATCTTGGAAATCGCTAGGAATCACAACAAGACGGCTGCGCAGGTGCTGATTCGTTGGGCGATTCAGCGAGGCACTGTGTGCATTCCGAAGTCCGTTCATGAGAACAGAAT
>JZRM01000598.1:0-20248 GCA_000963415.1 Blastocystis sp. subtype 6
ACACATTAGGGCACGTCCCTAATGTGTAAAAAGAGGGGGAGGTGAATCGATAACGACACTTTTAGGAATTTCTGTTTTTTCTACAATGCCATCAGGGGGGTGTTTTCTACTTTAAAATGCCGGATAGCTCACGTTTTATTTCAGAGAGGACTTGCTTTTTTGAAATACTAATAAATATGCTTTGAAAAGTAGTTTGGAGGACTAGTTTTTTTATTTTCGCAGGTTGAAAGTGAGAAGTGTCGTATGCAGGATGAATCGGATTTAGAATTTGCACAGGTGTACAAAAAAAGAAGAAAGCGAAGCCTTGTTACCGGGAATATTCCTCTCGGGATGTTGTGGTTCGCAGTTCCAATGATTGTTGGAAATTTGTTACAACAATTCTATAACATTGCCGATACTTTGATTGTCGGTCAGTTTTTAGGGGCTGATGCTTTGGCTGCTGTCGGTTCTGCTTATACGCTGATGATTTTTTTGACCTCTGTACTTTTGGGATTGTGCATGGGAAGTGGGGCGGTCTTTTCCCTACAGTACGGAGCCGGGAAGAAAGAGATGTTAAAACGCAGTATTTATGCATCAGGGGTATTGATCGGATTTGTTACCTTGGTTTTGAACATCTTTGTTTTTAGGTGGATTGATCCCATTTTGCGGTTATTACAGGTTCCGGCTGAAGTATATCCTTTGATGCGCGATTATTTGTGGGTTGTTTTTTGGGGAATTGGTTTTACTTTTCTTTATAATTTCTACGCTTGTTTACTCCGGGCTATAGGGAACTCCCTGCAGCCTTTGTGGTTTCTGGCCGTAGCCGTAGTATTGAATGTTGCACTTGATTTGATTTTTATTCTGTTATTCGGTTGGGGTGTAGAAGGCGCAGCATGGGCTACGGTGATTGCGCAGGCCGTATCAGGAGTCGGGCTTTGTATTTATACACTTTATCGCTATCCGGACTTACGGATATGTCGTAAGAATACAAAGCTGCAGTGGACTACGGTCAAGGAGATTGCTACCTATTCTTCCCTGACTTGTGCCCAACAATCGGTTATGAATTTCGGTATCCTGATGGTGCAGGGATTGGTAAACAGTTTCGGAACAGCTGTTATGGCGGCCTTTGCGGCTGCCGTCAAAATCGATTCCTTTGCTTATATGCCCGTTCAGGATTTCGGCAATGCTTTTTCTACTTTTATTGCCCAGAATTTTGGTGGCGGTCACCGGGAACGTATCCGTAAAGGAAGCCGGGTCGCTTTTCTTGCGACTACGTTTTTTTGTGCTCTTATCTCTCTTTTAGTCTTCGTTTTTGCTCGTCCTCTTATGCTTATTTTTGTTCCGGCTTATGAAACGGAAATTATTTCAATCGGGGTGGAATACCTGCGGATTGAAGGTGTTTTCTATTGTGGAATTGGTTATCTGTTCCTGTTTTATGGTTTTTATCGGGCGGTAAGGCGGCCCGGTATGTCGGTCGTACTGACTGTCATTTCCCTTGGTACCCGGGTCGCTTTGGCCTATGCTCTCTCTGTAATCCCCTCCGTAGGGGTACTCGGAATCTGGTGGTCTATCCCTATCGGATGGTTTTTAGCAGATATAATCGGATGGTGGTATTATCGTAAATCCTACGCATATCTTCCGGGCTGGTAAATGGATAGAAGAAACATAGGGAGAGGGGAAAAAGGGAGGAAAATTTTTGTTTAGCTTAGGAGATGGGGATCTTCATAAAATGTTTGAGAAGGGACTGAGGATTTTTTTATGGATAAGAGTTGAAAAGAGTGATCTTGAAATGTGTGTTGATGGCAAATTTTGTATACTTTTAGAGGATTGTTAGTGAAGACATATTTAGAAATACCGGAATGAAAAAATTATTTTTGATCGTTTTTACGTTTGTAATTTATTCTGTCACTTGTGCACAGTTTGTCATTACACCTAATGGGTATAAAAGCGAAAAAGGAGAGGATTACATTGTTTATGAATTTCCTGCTAAAGCCAAAGTTGAATTATTTAAGGCCGTTTCTACCAATATTTTGAAAACTATGTCGGGTAGCTTACCTGCCTATTATTCCAATTCAGAAGATTTTATTGTGATGACAAATGTAGTCCGTAAATTTGTCAATAAGGGTATATGTGCTTTAACAGTAGAGTATATCTTACGTTTTGCAATAGAAGAAGGTAGGGTGTTGGTATATGCTCCGGAAGTTAATTTTCACGGAACAGCTAACGGAGCAGAGATCTTATTATTCCCTTGTGCTGGTAAAAATTGGGCCGGCCGGCATTTCTATATTTATTCGAAAGAGGGTAAATTACAAGAAAAAGAGATAAAAGATCAGATTGAGGCTTATTTCAATAAAGAAATGACCGATCTTATTGAAAGTATAAAATGAGTTCGGTATGCGATAAGCAATTTTTAAAGATACATTCCCTTTTTATCGTGCCTCCCCTCTCTTTTTCGGCATACTGAAACAGGGGATACAGAGCAAACCTGTTTTCATACTGGAGTTTGTTCCCGAATATTTTGAGTCTGTCTCATTTTTCAGAGGATCCTTATACGAATATTTGATCCAGATAACGTATGAATGGGGAGCTTTATGGTAAAAGCCTATCTTATTTTTTAGTTATCAAATAGGCTTTCTGTATAAAATCTATTTTTTTATATCACTGCTTTTGATCGTATAATCTCCGATTAAAATTCCTTTTTTAGGCCCCTTACTTCCTTCTATAGGAATGGCATAACAGGAGTGAAGAGTATTGTTTTGTTCAGACAAATAAAAAGCAGAAATACGGATTTGCCATTCTTCTATTGCTTTGGCTTTTTCTTTCCAGTAATTAAAAATCAATTTTCCTGTGAACTCTGCAGGAATCTTACTTTCTACTCCAATTACAAAGTCGGACGAGTCAATTTTCCGTTTAGGGATATTGATGGTAGGCTTGGGTAATGTACTGCCACAAGTCAGTTCTACCGAGGCTCCTCTGGCACAATTCAGACACGTAATGACAAAATACATGGATTCTGTCGTTTTTCCTTGATCGTAATCCAAGGTAATCGAATAGTCCGGTATATCTTTCGATACCATGGAGACATTCCGCCAGGCAAATCCGGGGTTTTCTGAGATAAATTTAGCGAAATCGGGAATCTGTTCCAGCTCAGGAATCGGATTCGGATGAGAAGCCGTTTCTACCCGTCCTACTAAACAATAATGATCGTCTTTTATTATTGCCGGTTTCCAACAAAAACTATCGGAGGCTACAACAATTTCTCCCTGATTAACGCCTTTGGCTTCTGCATAAGCTTGTCCGCCTGAAGTTTTCAATGCATTATCTTTCCATTTTCCCGGATACATCAATAGAGAGGCCGGACTATAGTACAAATGGAACTTTACATCTTCCTCTATTGTATTTAAATTGAAAGCTCTCATGTAGATATAATTGCCCACATTTGCCAGAAGATCTTTGCCACAATCGGCAAACCACTTTTCTTTCAACTCTTTTTCCGGATTATTTATCACTTCTTTCCCATAGGGAATAATATCCGGAGAAGTAGTCAGTGTACCGGCTACCGGTACCTGTCCGAAATCTTTAAAATTGTCCCGCAACAGAATTCCCGGATAAAGGGGATAAAATTCACTGAATGAATCTACCGCCCACATCGAAGCGTCTATACCGCATTCGCCGTATCCGATCAGGAAAAAACCGTCTATTCCCCACGCTTTCCCCCAGCTGTTTTTACAAATCCATGCCTTTTGGTGCTCATCGTAACCTATACAGGATATGCAATGGCCTCCTTCAAGTTTTTGAGACACACGATGGTAAACTCCCTTCTTATAAGAATAAAAATCATCGTAAACATTGAATCTTGTCACTAAAGGGCCTTTTTCCGACAACCATTGTTTCATTGCTGTCGGATCATTGATTTTATGAAAACGGCCTACTTTGGTGATTTTCTGTTCCCAATCGCCCGGTAATATACAAGATTGATCTTTGGGCTGATAAGGAAAACAATTGTCCGGAGCAAGTCCACTTTCCTGACAATATTTCAACGCCGGCTCAGCACTCCAGCCTTTACCGCAGGAAGCTCCTACGGCTCCACCCCCGCAAAAGAACAACTGTGCTTCTGAAAGCAAAGGCAGTATTCCCGAACTCTGTTTTACCGGAGCTTGCATGATAACCCGCATCCTCGCTTCTAAAGTTGCGACAACCCCGAAAGCTACACACGAACCGCAGGAACCCTGGTCTTTCACTGTTGTGACATAATTGTTTCCCTTGTAATTTCTCCAGTCCACACAAACAGGCAAGTCGTCCGTTAATAGATGTTTTTTTAAATTCAATAAAGCCTGTTCTTCTAATTCTTTATCGGTCCATTCTCCCTCTTCCGGTATATATCCTAAATGCAGCCGCCGCTGAAATTCCGGTAATAAGGAAATTGAAGTTTCACCCGCCAACCAGTTTTTTCCGGAGGCTTGGATCCGTTGGTTTACTTCGTTATAATATTTTTTATCCATTCTATCTTTTTTAATTTAAACAACTTTGACATAGACCTGCACTCTTCTTTTCGGGGGAGACTTTTCCCATTCCCGTTTTAATTCGAAATGTAAAATGAAATTCCCGTATACCGGGAACATATACACGAAACGACTTATATTCACCTCACCCGGTCTATGACCGGGATGTACGACCGATGATATCAGATATTTCTGGGATTCGGGGGATCCGGTGGCATACCACCGGAATCCTGTACCTCCGAAAAACTGCATTTGGACTTCCAGGCATCCCCCCACTGCCAATTCTTCCCGAAACACTCCTCCTTCGCTTGCTTTGACAATTTTTCTATGCTTCATTTTAATATAATTCAACCTGAGGCCTACTCATACAAATTCCTTTAAAAAACCTTTTTTATCTCCCTCTTCCGGAACTTTTTATTCTTTTCATAAACTGTCCTCATGACTTCTGGATCTATTTTCCACCAGGATGAGAATTGCCTCCAGCGTTATACTAAAATCTGCTTTTAGCCGGATCCCATTCGAAAAATGAGAGCAAGTCAATATGCCTTTCTAATTTGTCGGTATCCTACTTTTTATCCCGAATACCTGTGGTTCCTCCTTTTCAATCTTAAGACGGGGAATATATCGGCAGTATAGACCTTTGATCTGAGTAGGCCAGCATTATTTCTGATCCGACCGGAATATGCCTGCATCTTAAAAGAAAGTATAGGTATATTGTTGCAGAGCATTATCTGTATTCCACCTCCTAGCTGAAAGTCGGAATTTCCTGCTCTACTTTGCTTATTTTTATGGCTGTATTTTTCATCTTTAATACGCTTTAATTTTATGTCCGCCGAGACGGATTCCGGTTTTCGGACCAATGCCGCGTATTTCTTGCGGAATACCTAATGCTTCTAAAGATTTACCAAATTTATACAAATGGTGCCCGACATCGTTTACCAATACAGGTTCTACCTGAATATCAAAACCTTTAGTAGGTTTTACTCCATTTGCAAAGTAATGATAAGTTAATTTGCCTTCCCAATTTCTAGGTACATGGCATACAATTCCGAATACCTGGGATTCAGGATTGGTTACTTTTTGCCGCTGAATATTGAGTGCCGGGATTGTACCGGGGGTCGAACAAGTCAACATCACTTCTGCCCCTACCGGAACATTTGTACATCTTAACAAAAAATGGATATCTGCCTCTAAATCCCCTTCCTCATACTCTACATCTACACTTTTAGTCGGTACATCTCTTTCAACTACTGTCACATTTCGCCAGGCATAATTGATATTATTGGCAATAAAATGGGCAAAACTCTCCACATTCCCTACTTCCGGAATTGGATTCGGGTGATCATCCGTAACGATACGTCCGATCAGGCAGTAATGATCACAGGTAATCATTTCAGGTTTCCATATAAAGGTACCTTGAATATTATCCCCACTTACTACTTTCCCTTCTTTTGTCACCGAAAATTCATAATAATCTTGTCCATTCTGAGTTTTTATGACTTGATCTTTCCAAAAATTCGGATATAACAAAAGACTCGCTTTTGCCCAATAGAGATAAAATCTACCCTTTTGATCCTTCCCGGCCAGATTAGACGCGCGGAGATAAATATAATTTTCATAACTCGTCAGCAAATCTTTCCCTACATCTTTCTTCCAATTGTCGATTATAAAAAACTGATTAGGGTTTTCAACGGGCATAATTCCGTAAGGAATAATATCCGGTGAATGACTCAGAGCCCCAGAGGTCGGATAATTGCCGGTATCCGATAAATTGTCGCGAAAATACACATCATTCCATTTACTCATAACATTAAATTTAAGATAGATAATTCGGAGAATAAATGATATTGATCGCAGAACAATATCAGATGATTCCATACGATGCACACAATAAACTTATTATAAGTTTTATTTTGTAAATATATGATAATGTTTTTGTAAAACAAAATTAAACATAATATATTTTATATATATTATTAACAAAGGGAGGGTTCTGCCGTAGTCTTTCCCCGACTTTTTTCTGATCTCCATTCCGTCTTATTGGGAGAAGAACTTAGGGAGAGGGAATGGGAAAAGAGGTAGATATAACAGACGCCTGAAGAAAGGATCGTAAATTGAATTTATCATTTTACCTTTTGTTCCCCTCTTTTATGCTTATATCTTTTTCTTTTGCCAGGGGGCATATCGAATGTACAATAAAGAAACGAGTCCGATGATTGTTCCGTAAGTGATTTCGCTTGTCCATACCCATTCTACCCGGGTTCCGATTTTATATGCAAAAAACCAGACCGAAAAAGTATAGACCAGCAGTACTATAAACTCCAGCCAGAGAGCATGTATAGTGTTGCCGGTACCGGAAACGGCTTCGAAAAAGGTCATACCGAAACTCATGGAAACAGAAGCTATGCAGATGATGTAAAGGGAGGGAACCGAAGCTGTAACTAAAGAAATATCATCCGTATAAATGGACAGTATGCTGTGCGGGAAAAAGATACTACACAACAATACGGGTAAAATACATATAAAACTAAGCTTCCAGGTTTTCAGGATAGTAGACATTACTTCTGACTGTTTTCCTGCGCCGATAAGACGGCTGGTAAGGGTATTGGCCGTTGCTCCGAAGGCGAATACTGGTATCATAATGAGCATATAGGCACTCCGGATGATTCCGGAAATGGCGATCGGTAGTTCTCCCATGTGTTCTACCAATACAAAGAATATGAACCACGTCCCGAAAGAAAGTAATTTTTGTATCATGGTCGGGAATGCCAGCTTTAATATCGATTTCATGAGCCAGCCTTCCAGTTTGTGAAATGCGAATAAAGCGTATGTTTTAAGAGGCAGACGGGCCAGCGTATAGAAAATAAAAAACAGTAAGGCTGAAAGTTCGGCGCATACGGAAGCCAAGGCTGCACCGCCTACTCCCATCTGAGGAAATCCCCATTTCCCGAAAACCAATACATAATCGAGAAAAATATTGACTCCTGCCATCAATAAGGTCGAAAAACTGATTACTTTGGTATTCGACAAACCGATATACAAAGCCCGGAAGAGAAAATTGAAGCATACGAAGATGATGCCGTAATGCCGATAGTTCATATACTCCATCGCTGCGGCATAGATATGAGGAGATTGTATTACTTTTTCCAACAAGTAATCCGAGAAGTAATGTTGTATTAGAAAAAGACCTGTGGATAAGAGTAACACGAAAACAATCCCATGTTCGAATATCACTCCGATGCGGTTTAGCTTACCTTCGCCGAGGCGGCGGGCTACAATAATTTGTACCCCAATACTGAATCCCCAAGCCAAGGTAGAGAATACGTAATAATAAATGCCGGCCATCATAGAAGCTCCAAGGGCAATGGGACTTACCCGGCCTAGAAATGCCGTATCGGTAAGCGTGATCAGCGTTTGTGCCAGGTTTCCGAATATGATCGGATAGGCAATGGACCAAATGACTTTGTTTTTTATGGAGCTTCTCATCGGAATTTAAAATGCTTCAGTCATATTCATATATATTCCCCATTTTTGACCGGGTTCTTTTCCGATATCCAGCCGGAAGTTTTTGCGGGGTTGTAATTGGATCCGCAGGCCTACTCCATAATTAAATTTCCATTTATCCCAATCGACAGGGGTTTTCCCGATTGCTCCTGTTCCGACCCAGGCTACAGCCCCGAATTTTGACCAGAAAGCTCCCCGTTTATAGGCTTCTTCTGACATGAACATATGGCGATATTCAACGATTCCGTATGCCATTGATTTATCCCGGTATTTTCCCCAGGCATAACCGCGTAGATCGAAAGGATTACCAAAATTAGGTAGTTCCGTATAGGGAACGTTGTCTATTCCGATCTGGCTTTTGGCAGTCCAGGCTAATACGCTTCGGCGTTTAAATACTTGTCTGAATTGGCGGTATTCCAGTTCTATCATTTCATAATTGAAATCTCCTCCCAAATATTTACCATATAACGTTCCCATCGCACTTAAAAATATGCCGGAAAAAGGAGTAGCGACGTCGTCGCGGGTATCGTATTGAAAAAGTCCTCCAATTCCGATATTATGATATTTATTTCCATATTTCCGGACTTGAGGGTTTTGTTCCATCCAGTAGGGCATATCTTTGCCGTAATAATAGTTGTAATCCAGTAAAGTGCCCACATAGATGTTGGGACGGATCTCCCAAACGAAACGGGGGAAAAATTGAACACTGGCCTTATGAAAGGTGACAGAGTCTTTGTTAAAAAGGTCTCTCAATTCCTCAGCCCGTTTGATTTCGTCGTAGCCGATGCCGTAAAAATTGGCTGGCTCAGTTCGGTAGCCGTATTTGATATAAATACGGAATTTATTTTCATTGAAAAACAGTGTTCCGGCACCTGCTGCCACAAAAGTTCCGTTAATGGAAATATTAAAGCCTACCGGAATAAAAGAACGTTGGCTAAGGCTGTCGTATTTATTCATCCGGAAGGTCATTAACATGGCTCCTCCAATCCCTAAAGAAGCTTCTGGATTATAAGAGGGACCTCCTAAAATGGAGAGCCAGACTTTTTTGTGGGCACGGATGGAATCGCGTCTGTGTTGACGATAAAGTTGCTTGAGCTGCCGGGCCGTTAATTGTTCCGTAACGGTCAGGGTATCTTTCGGGACTGTTAATTTTGCCGTGTCTTGCTGAGTAAAGGCAGGCAATGCCAGAAAAAGAAAGAAAACAAATAATGGTATCTTCATGGTTGTCTTTAAAATGTTCCAAATTTACTCCAAAAATCGTATCCTGAGAGAATCTGAATGTTAATTTATATTATTTGTTAAATTACGGAAGCCTCTTGGATTAGTTTTAAAATTTTAGTGTTAATTTTGAGCGATAAAGCAGGGATAGGAAGGAAAGGAAAAGAGACGTACAGAGTTTATAAAAACGTTTATAGCGCTCGATAGAAAGGTGAAAACAAACTATTTGAAGAATATGTTTGTAAAGCCAGATGCCATATAAGAAACAGATTTTTAAAAACAGAAAAATGATGACTATTGAAGAACAAGTAAACGAAGGCATTAAAAATGCAATGAAAGCCAGGGAAAAAGTCCGGCTGGAAGCATTCAGGAATATTAAAAAAGTCATATTAGAAGCGAAAACCCGTCCGGGTGCCGGCGACCAGATTGACGATGCTGAATGTATCCGTATTATTCAGAAATTGGCTAAACAAAGTACAGATGCAGCTGAAATATACAAACAGCAAGGGCGGATGGATTTGTATGAGGAAGAATGCGGGCAATTGGAAGTTTTGAATTCTTTTTTGCCGAAGCAGATGTCGGATGCGGAATTGACAGAAACCTTAAAAGCTATTATTGCTTCCATAGGAGCCACTTCTCCTAAAGATATGGGAAAAGTCATGGGAGTAGCCACGAAACAGCTGGCCGGAAAAGCAGAAGGGAAAGCTATTTCTGCTAAAGTAAAGGAATTGTTGCAATAAAAACATCTCTGTTTTAAGTCAAAAAGGAGGGCGTAAAGTAAACTGTGTCCTGCGAGGTTTCTCTTTTTAACTCATCGGTCGGGGATCGGCCAGTGCTAAGGGGGTGCACCAGCACTCCCGACAAGCGTAAAGTTACAACAACTTAAATCTATCTCAATACTTTATTCCTTTTTGACTTATTTTCTTTTTTCCTTTTATATGTTACATTTTTCTTTTATATTAGGGGCGTTATTATGCTGAAGATTCATCGTATATTGCAAAATCGTTCCTATAAGGGGCTTTATGAGTGCTGGATTTGTTAGCACTTACTCTTCTTATGTCCCGGTTGTTCATTCTGTTTAGCCGGATTTGTGTATTATTCTGTTTATCACACTCTTTTATTTAAATATTATGCGCGGTAATATTTTTGATATTAAACGCTATGCCATCCATGATGGTCCGGGTATCCGGACAACTGTCTTTTTGAAAGGATGTAATTTACATTGCCGTTGGTGTCATAATCCGGAGAGTCAATCTTTGGAACCTTCCCGGATGTGGCAGATCCATCGTTTAGGGGAAAAAGAATTCCGGGAGGAAAAAATGGTAGGTTATTGTATTACTGCCGAGGAATTGTGGACAGAATTGCGCAAAGATCAGGTGTTTTTTGAGGAGTCGGCGGGAGGGGTGACATTTTCCGGAGGAGAACCTCTTTTGCAACCCGATTTTTTACTGGAGATGCTGAAGCGATGCCGGGCTGCCCATTTCCGCACTTGTGTGGATACAGCCGGAGCTGTAAATATAGGTGGGTTGGAGGAAATTTGTCGTTATACGGATTTGTTTTTATACGATATTAAAACGGCGGAACCGGATACGTTTAGAACGTTTATCGGCGAAGGGTATGAAAACGTTTGGGATAATCTGAAGCGTATCGTTCAGTACGGAGCCCAAGTATTGATCCGGATTCCTGTCATTCCGGGCGTAAATGACTCCCTTGCCGCTCTTTCGGCTATTGTCGGTCGTTTGAAAACCATCCCCGCTTTACACCGCATAGAACTATTGCCTTATCACCGTACAGGAGCCGATAAATATCGGAGGTTGGGTAGAGAATACGGAATGGGAGAAACGGCCAGTCTGACAGAAACGGGGATTACCGGAATAAAAGAGTATTTCCGGGAAAACGGTTATGAAGTATTATGAGTAGGGAAAGAGTTCAAATCCAATGAAATTCAGAAACTTTAAAGGAATAAGAACGATTTGTCCCTGATTCGCATACGTCTGACCGCTTGTTGATTAATGGACTTTCGATTTGAACTAAAAAAACTTTATGACTGAGATCTTTTCACATCCGAATTTTTTTACACTTAAACTTTTTCACATTCTAACCTTAATATAAGAATCATGAAACTCACAGAACGAATACAAAAACTGAGAGAGCAGAGCTTAAATGCTGAAAACCGAATTTCGGCAGAGAGAGCTTTGTTGATAACCGAATTTTATAAATCCGGAGTAGCGGATGCAGAACCGGTGCCTGTGCAACGGGCGATGGCGTTTCAGTATATTTTAGAGCACAAAGCGATTTGTATCAATAAAGGGGAACTCATTGTAGGAGAGCGGGGACCTGCACCGAAAGCGACACCTACTTATCCGGAGATATGCGTACATTCTTTGCAGGATCTGGAAATACTGCATAACCGGAAAAAAGTAGCATTTCTGTCGGATGAAGAAACCCGTGCTGCGTATCGCGATATTATTATCCCTTATTGGAAGGGAAAGTCCAACCGGGACCGGATTTTCAAAAATGTTACTTCCGAATGGAAAGATGCCTATGAGGCTGGTATTTTTACGGAATTTCAGGAACAGCGTGCTCCGGGGCATACTGTTTTGGGAATGAAAATGTTCCGGACAGGCCTCAACGATTTAAAATCGGAAATTCATGCAGCTTTGGAAAAGTTGGACCTGCTGGATGACCCGGAAGGCGTGGACAAAAGGGATGAGCTGAGGGGAATGGAGATTGTGTGTGACGCAATGATAGCTTATGCGGAAAGACATGCCCGGGAACTGGAAAAATTGGCTGGTCAGGAATCCGACCCGAAGCGGAGAACCGAATTATTGCAGATGGCTCAGGTTTGCTGGCGGGTGCCTGCCAATGCTCCGCAGACAGTACAGGAGGCTTTGCAACATTATTGGTTTATTCATTTGGGAGTAGTGACGGAACTGAATCCTTGGGATTCTTTTAATCCGGGACGTTTGGACCAAAGTTTATATCCTTTGTATAAAAAACAGATAGAGGAGGGTAGTGTGACGAAAGAAGAGGTATACGAATTGCTCGAATCGTTCTGGGTGAAATTCAATAATCACCCTTCCCCTCCTAAAGTGGGAGTAACGGCAGAGGAGAGTAATACTTATACGGATTTTTCTTTAATTAACCTAGGAGGAGTGAAAGCAGACGGAAGCGACGGGGTAAATGAGGTTTCTTATATGTTACTGGATGTGATCCGGGAAATGCGTATTTTGCAGCCGAGTTCTATGATACAAGTCAGTAAGAAAAATCCGGATCGGTTTATCCGGGAAGCGGTAGAAATTATCAAAACCGGATTTGGCCAGCCTTCTGTTTTCAATACCGATGCATTGGTACAGGAAATGTTGAGGGCGGGAAAAAGCATTACTGATGCCCGGAATGGCGGCTGTTCAGGTTGCGTGGAGACGGGAGCTTTTGGAACGGAAGCTTATATCTTAACTGGTTATTTCAATTTACCCAAAATATTGGAATTGACGTTAAATGACGGATTCGACCGGAGGACGGGAAAACAAATCGGCTTAAAAACCGGTAGGGCTGCCGATTACAAAACTTACGAAGAGTTGTTTGCGGCTTACCGGCTTCAAGTGGCCCATTTTATGCGGATAAAACTAATCGGTAATAATATTATCGAGCGGATATTTATGAAGTATATGCCGGTACCTTTTTTATCGGTACTGATAGAAGATTGTATCTCCAATGGGAAGGACTATATGTGCGGGGGAGCCCGGTATAACTCCAGTTATGTACAGGGAGTGGGATTGGGAAGTATCACCGATATGCTGACGGCTTTACGTTATCACGTATACGACAGGAAAGATGTCACTATGCCGGAAATGATGGAAGCCTTGGAGGCTGATTTTAAAGGGTATGAAGAATTACAATACCGCCTGGTGTATAAAACGCCTAAATACGGAAATGATGACGATTATGCGGACCGGCAGGAGGTGGAAGTCTTTGATTTGTATTATGACGTCTTAAACGGGCACAAATCCCCTCGGGGAGCTACCTATAGGGTGAATATGTTGCCTACGACTTGTCATGTTTATTTTGGGCGGGTTACCGGAGCGACGCCCGATGGAAGAAATGCCGGAAAACCGCTGTCGGAAGGTATTTCGCCTGTACAAGGAGCCGACATAAACGGTCCGACGGCTGTGATCAAATCAGCTGCCAAGATTGACCACATCAAGACCGGGGGCACCTTATTGAACCAGAAATTTACACCTTCTTTGCTGGCTACAGAAGAAGGAGCTATGAATCTGGTGCATTTAGTCCGCGCTTATTTTCGTATGGACGGGCACCACATCCAGTTTAATGTGGTCAGTGCCGACACTTTACGGGACGCTCAGAAACATCCGGAAGAATATAAAGATCTGATTGTCCGGGTTGCCGGCTATAGCGATTATTTCAATGATTTAGGAGAAGATTTGCAAAATGAAATCATCTGCCGTACGGAACAGACTCAACTATAAGGGAATATCTGTTTTTATAAAAAGGGAAAGTTGATTTTATTTCTTTGGAAATACCCGGAAGGAGAGCATTCGACAGGCATTTGCGCGGTACCGGAATTTGTAAGCTATAAAGGAAGGAGGCGTAAAGGAGAGAAAGAATCCTTTCGGGTATTTTTATTGTGGAAAAATGAGGGGGGAGAAACTTTAGAGATATGTTGATAATTTTTAATTAATTTTTATATCTTTAACACCTCATATATAAATATAGCCCATATGAATTATAAATTGATCTCTTTATTTCTCCTGTCGCTCTGTTTTGCTTGTCAGGAGGATTCGTTGGAAACGGGGAATGCAGAAATTAATCCGGAAGTCATACTTGCAAACGAAGCCAATTATTGTAAAGGGTTTATCCGGGTGAAATTGAAAGAAGAAGTTCAGGGAGAAATCCAATTAAATGCCCTTCGGGGGAAGGTGCAGACGGGAATAGCGGAAATAGACAGAATAGCGGAACAATTGGGGGCTTCTAAAATAGAGCGGGTTTTCCCGTATGGGGGGAAATTTGAACCTCGGATGCAGAAGGCCGGATTACATTTATGGTATGATATTGAATTTGACGAGAATATTCCGGTGAGCCGGGCTGTTTCGGATTTTTCCAATATACCCGGGATTGAGACCGTCGAACCCGTGCTGCAAGCAAGGCGATTGGGGGATGAAGAAGAAGTGATCCCGGTTAAAAATCTGGAGCAAATAAAGGCGTTGGCTACGGAAACTCCTTTTAATGATCCGGGTCTTTCTTTACAATGGCATTATCATAATGAAGGAAATTTGCCTAATTCGGTGGCGGGAGCGGATATTAATTTGTATAGAGCTTGGAAAGTGACGGCAGGGTCACGGGAAGTTATTGTAGCGGTTGTGGATGGAGGAATAGATTATAATCATGAGGATTTGCGGGACAATGTATGGATAAACGAGGACGAGCAAGCAGGGAATGAAGATTTGGATAATAACGGTTATCGGGGAGATGTATACGGTTGGAATTTTGTGTCTGACATTTCTACGATTATTCCTCATTCTCACGGAACGCATGTGGCTGGGACGATTGCAGCTGTCAATAATAATGGGAAGGGGGTATGTGGGATAGCAGGGGGCAGTGGCGTTTTAGATGGAGTGCGGGTGATGAGTTGTCAGATATTTGAACCCAGTGATGATCCGGGGGGAAAGAGTAAAGGAAGTCAGAAAATTCCGCAAGCTATTGTGTATGGGGCTAATAACGGAGCTGTTATCAGTCAGAACAGTTGGTCGTATGTATTTGAACAGGGCAGTACACCTTATTTGAACGCGTCCACAAAAGCAGCTATCGACTATTTTATTGAATATGCGGGATTGGATGAAAACGGGAATCAGGTAGGACCGATGAAAGGGGGGATTGTTATTTTTGCTGCCGGAAATGATGATTCAGATCGGGATGCTTATCCGGCCAAATATGAAAAAGTATTGTCCGTGGCTTCTATGGCCCCTGATTTTGTCAAAGCTTATTATTCAAATTATGCAGATTGGGTGGATATTACGGCTCCGGGAGGGTCCTATCGATACGGGGGCAAATATAACGATGCCTGTCCCGTTTATAGCACTATACCCGGGAATGCTTATGGATATAAACAAGGTACTTCTATGGCCTGTCCTCATGTGTCGGGTGTTGCTGCTTTGGTGGTATCTGCGTTTGGGGTAGGGCATCCCGGTTTTACGCCGGAGGATTTGAAAGCCATACTTTTGGAAAATGTCGGAAATATCGATCAGTATAATTCTGCTTACCGGGGGAAATTAGGGGTGGGGTATTTAGATGCCGGTGCTGCCCTTTCAAAAGATGAGGGAATTGCTCCTGAGCCGGTGACCGATTTACAGGTGGAATGGAAATATAGTTCAGCTTTTTTAACATGGAGTGTAACCCGGGACGAAGATAATGGAAAAGCGGCTTACTATCATATTTACTGGAGTACTCAGTCGCTGGAGGGGATCGATTTTACTCATTTGCCTGCCGGTGTGACGAAAGAAACGGTGAGTGTAAACGGGAAACAGCCCGGGGATAAGATGACAGTCGAGATCACTGGTTTGACAGCTGGGAAGGTTTATTATATCGCCCTTATCGGAGAGGATCGGTTCGGGAATAAATCTACTGCAACGATAAGTAAAGGACAAACTTTATTCAATGAAGCTCCGGTAATAAATCGAAGGACAACCGGGGATATTGTGTTAAAAGCTGTGGAGACGGTGGAAATTGTTTTTGACGTTACCGATCCTGAAGGACATGCTTATACTTATGAGATTCAGGATCCTGCCCAGATTGCTACTGTGACGAAAAGAAACGAAACCCTTGTCGTGACTCTTGCGGCAAAGAAAGCAAGGGCGGGCAATTATACGGCAGTGCTGACGGTTACTGATGAAGGGGGAGCTTCTGCAAAGATGGAGATTCCCTATACGATATTACCCAATCAATTGCCTGTCATTACCGCTAAAGTGTTGGAGAATTTGTACTTCGATAAAATAGGGGATTCAAAAACACTAAATTTATCGGAATATTTTGAGGATCCCGATGGGGAAACTTTGAGATATGCAGTAAAGAATAGTTCCCCTTCTCTTATAAGGGCAGTCATTCAAGGCGAACAACTTGTCGTAAATGCGTTAAAATCGGGAAAGGTAACTTTGGAACTTACGGCTTATGATTATTTTGGGGAAAGTGTAAGCCGGAGTTTTTTCGTTATGGCCCGGGACGGTTCTCAGGAAGTGGATTTATACCCTAATCCGGTAGTGAATCAGTTAAATATCCGGATGGGGCAGGAAGTCGATGGGAATGTGGAGGTGAAAGTGTATAATACCTCAGGTGGATTAGTAATAGAGCAATTGGTGGCTGTTTATCCTTTTGAACCCGGTGTTTTAAATATGAGTCAATTAAGCGGAGGTTCTTACCTGATTATTTTGAAATACGAGGGCAGAGAAATCAAGAGAAGTATTGTAAAATTGTAAAGCGGCCCTTTTTTGAAAAATGAAGGGAGAGATATCTTTTCCCTTGTTAGGGAATTAATACTTCGTTGAGAGGGAGTTTTCGGTTTAATCAAAGGGACAATGAGGGAGGTGTCTTGTTGTGCGGAAAGGAAGTGTGAAAAACACCCTTTATCCGTCGACGTTAGGCAGGTTTTGCCCGGCTAAAAGGAGGATGTTTTGGTGCTTAAATTTAGATTTTCCGGCTTTCCCCGAAAACAATAAGTATTCCCTTCGTTCCCTGATACATCTTGAGCTGATGAGGAAGACGGATTTGTTTCGGGAAGGCTCCTTCGTCGGCAAGTTGCAGGTGAGCAGAAAGCGGGTACGGAGTACTGTTTATTATTTTGTTTTTAGACTTATTTGAGCTCCGGGAGTTCGATTCCTTTTATTTTGCGGTAAAGGTTTAAGGCATAAGAGTCGGTCATGCCGGAAACATAGTCGACGACAGTTTGTATTTTGGTATACATGGAATTTTCTTTACTGACTTGGTATTGTTCAGGCATGACAGATAGTATATTCCGGGCATAATAGGTTTCCGGTTTTAAAACGGCATCGGTATATTCTTTCAGGATGGTGCCGAGTATTTTAAAACCGGCAATTTGAATCTGGGTAACAATATCGGTATGATATATCCGGCTATATGCCAGATCGGTACATTTGTCATAAGCTTCTTTATTCGTACCGGAAAGATTTTTGATGAGGGTACTTTTAAATGTTCCGTCCATGATCGCTTCATAGTTGTTGCAGAATACATCGGCACAAGCATTGATCAATTTGTTGATGATGCCGGCTCTCAAAAAAGCAATCCGTTCGTTTTTGTCGGTTACGACTTTAAAGGTACGGGCAATGATTTTTAAATCTTCTTTATCTTCGTTTTTATCGTAAAAGTTTTCGAGTATAGCGGTTGTTTCATCATAAGAAAGAATCCGCATTTTGTGGGAATCTTCAATGTCCATAATCTGATAACAGATGTCGTCGGCTGCCTCGACTAAATATACCAGAGGATGACGTACGTATTGCAGAGGATGTTCTTCTACCTGCAACAATCCCAGTTCTTCGGCCACCTGCCGGAATATTTCTTTTTCACTTTGGAAAAAACCGTATTTAAACCCTTTGTGCGTGGCACAAGTAGATTCAAAGGGATATTTTACAATAGAGGCCAGAGTGGTATAAGTCATTGTATAACCTCCAGGCCTTCTGCCATTAAAACTATGGGTCAGCAGGCGAAAAGCATTGGCATTTCCTTCAAAATGACTTAAATCTGTCCATTCTTCATCGGAGAGCAGTTTTTTGAAATACCGGCCTTCCCCTTCACTGAAAAAATAGGAAATGGCTTCTTCTCCGGAATGTCCGAAAGGGGGATTTCCCAAGTCATGAGCCAGGCAGGCACTACTGACAATGGTTCCGATTTCTTCCAACAATTCCGGATTTTCCATTTGAATCCGGTTCTGTTTCAGGAATTGGGCGATTTTATTGCCCAGCGACCGGCCGACGGATGCAACTTCCAGACTATGCGTCAGGCGATTGTGTACAAAGATATTACCCGGTAAAGGGAAGACCTGAGTTTTGTTTTGAAGCCGTCTGAAAGGGGAAGAAAAAATCAATCTGTCGTAATCCCGCTGAAATTGGGAACGGTCGTGTGAATGAAACAGAGAAGCCGGACTTCCCGGATGATAGCGGTGTGCAGATAAAAGCGTATTCCAATTCATCATAATATGATTCGATATAAATGGAAAGCGAAGGTAAAAAGAAAATGTGGAAAATAGATCGTTTGGAAACAGAAGAAGGACAGAAAATTCGAAAAATATAAAAAAGAGGGAATTTTTATCACCTAAATAGCTTTAAAAATTCCCTCTATTGCAGGTTTTGTTTTTATTTTGTTACGAAATGGAAATGACTGCCGAAACGTTCGAAAGCAGCTTTATCCAATTCTTCCTGATGATCCGGATGTGCTATGGAAATCAAGGCTTTAGCCCGGTCTTGTAATGTTTTCCCATATAAATCGACAGCACCGAATTCGGTTACCACAATATGGGCATCAAAGCGGGTAGTGACGACTCCGGCACCGTTGATTAAGGTCGGACAAATTTTGCTGACACCTTTGGCTGTGACGGAAGGCATGGCGATGATCGGTTTGCCACCTTCACTGGCTGCTGCTCCACGGATGAAATCCAACTGGCCACCGCAACCGCTATAAAATTTACAACCGATAGAGTCTGCATTTACCTGACCGGTGATGTCGATAGACAGAGCAGAATTGATCGCCGTCATTTTGGGTTGTTGGGCAATGATAAAAGGATCATTGGTATACCCTACGTCCATCATGGCTACGGCAGGATTGTCGTCGATAAAATCGTAAACTTCTTTCGATCCCATCAGGAAGGTAGAAACAATTTTTCCTTTATCGTATTTTTTATTCAGGTTGTTGATCACACCTTTGTAATATAAAGGAAGTACACCATCGGCAAACATTTCGGTATGTATACCCAGGTTTTTGTGGTTGCCTAATTGAGAAAGTACTGCGTTGGGAATAGCACCGATACCCATTTGTAAGGTCGCTCCGTCTTCAATCAAGGCCGCACAATGCTGTCCGATTTTGATATCTTGTTCCGACAATTTTGCCTGATGAGCTTCAATCAGGGGTGTATTGTCTTCACAGAAAATGTCGATATCGGATAGTTTAATGATCGCATCTCCCCAGGCACGAGGTACGTTGGGGTTGATGACAGCGATAACTGTCTTGGCCGTTTGTACGGCAGCCAGCGTGGCGTCGACGGAAGTACCCATAGATACATAACCGTGTTTGTCCGGCGGACAAACTTGAATCATGGCTACATCTACCGGAGTAATCCCGCTACGGATCAACTTTTGTGTTTCACTTAAGTGTACGGGAATATAATCGGCCCATCCTTCCTGGGTCGGCTTACGTACATTGCCTCCCACAAAAAAGGATTCCAGAGAAAATACACCTTCGAATTCTTGTTCTGCATAAGGTGCGCTTCCTTCTGTGTGGAGATGTTGTAATTTGATATTTTTTAACTCTCCGGCACGTCCGCGGGCACAAAGAGCCTGAATAAGGCCTTGGGGAGCGCAGGCTACGCTATGGATGTGGATCCGGTCACCGGATTTTACCACTTTCACAGCTTCCTCAAACGATACTGTTTTTATTCCTTGATACATGATTCTGTTATTTTTATGATTAAATAGAGACCTTTTCAAACGAGTGCGAAGGTAAACAATAAAAGTAAAAACCCGAAGCCAAATGATAAAAAAATGATTTTGCGCTTGGGGCTGAATAAATAAAGTATGTCTGATTGTATCTTCTCCGAAGATTGGAGGATCAAATAAAAGTTTTTGTCGGGGGAAGAGGGAAAGAAAAAAGAATAGTAGTATGGATTTCACTATTTTATATAACGGCTTGTAAAAACAGACCGAAAAGATAAAGGTAAATTTTTGAGATAAAAATGTCAGTCAAACCAGGCGGATAGAGTCTTAAAAATGAAAAATTACACATTAGGGCACGTCCCTAATGTGTAAATT
>JZRM01000604.1:0-17513 GCA_000963415.1 Blastocystis sp. subtype 6
TTATTTGCATACAGAGTATCACCCTTATATACTTCTTGACTCTTCTACTTCCAAATGTTCACAGTGTCGCTTTCATACCACTCTTTGATTCTCTTATAGACATCAGGCATCAAGGGTCGTTCAGTCTAAGCATCAAACAGTTCCAATACAGAGACATCGTCTTTCAAGCAGTCCTCAACGATTCCGTAGATGACTAGAATAGTACTCTCTCCCCACTCCTACTGGGATCTTTCTTCAGAGCAAGATTTGCCCTCATTCGATATCCCTCCTTAATGAGAAATCCCCACTATTTTCAAGCAGCACCTCCGCCCCTACATTCGCATTGTTGCGGATCGTGGTCTTCTTCACATTGCCATTCGACTCCTTCTTGTACATGGTGTGTGACATGCATCCCGTGAGGATTTCGGAGATGAGAAGACCGAACGCATAGGTGTCTGCCTGCAGCAAGATGCGGATCCGCTGGTCCTCCGGCATCTCGTCTCCCTCCAGCTCGACATTGAGCACCTCTGGAGCACAGCTACGTGTCAGCGACGATGAGCCACTCACTGGTATCTGTTCCCCAACTCAACGACGGTCGACAGCAGGCCATCGTTGATCATTCTGGACAGTCCGAAGTCCGAGATCTTCAGGTCGCCCTCCTCCGAGACGAGGATGTTATCGAGCTTGAGATCGCCGTGGCAGACGCGTTTCAGGTACAGACAGTAAAGTCCCGACGCTATCTGGAGGATGTACAGCTTTCTCTCCTTGTAGGCATTCGGGTCGTTCCTCAGTCGGATCACATCGCCACTCAGTCCGTTTTCGCAGTCTTCTATGGGTATAAGCTTCCCCAGATTCGTCTTCGCCTTCTCCATGATCATCGTGTACACCAGCTCCGTCTCGGACTTCTGTCTGACGTTGAATCCGTAGATGCGAACGACCGATGGGTCGTGGAGGGTGGCCATGATTTCCACCTCGCGAAAGAACTCCTTCTTCTTCCGAGGATCGTCTCGCGTGATGATCTCTTTGATCGCCACGAGCCTTCCGTTGTACACGCTGCAGATAAAGACAAACACACATCGCAACCCCTCATAAACTGAGCCACAACAACCTCGACCCAGCTCCTTCGTCTTCGTGTACATGGACTCGGGGATGAAGAAGACATGTTCTATGGAAGAGGAGAATCTCGGAAATACGATCCAATCTAGAAATGGAGGAAAGAGAAAAAAATTACGGACGAAGCAATGGAGGACATTCACTGAAAACTTTTTGAAGATTGCATATTAAATTGTAGAGGATGTTTTTCTAATGAATATCATTTCAAAATAGGCACAGGATCTCGATTCACATTGAAAAAGGGAAGACTGATGCGATTCGTCTCTCGATCCAAATAGCTGAAATCCTTGTTACAGATCACACCTAAATAGTATCATCAACGAATGCTAACTCGCATCATCGCACAAAAAGATATCAGGATAGCAGTTTGACTGAAATGTATTGGGATCAATACGGACATTGATGGGAATTGCAAATTTCTCGCCATCTTTTTCGCAGGCAACCGACATAGCAAACTGAATCATGCGTTGGTTATTGACAGTCACTTTAAAATAAGTGTCGAGATGAAATAAAACATTCCATTGTATAGTATAGGAAAGCTTTCTGTTCAACAAGTAGATCATACAGCTGTTCAATAATAAATCTGCTCTAATGAAATAGGATAAAATTATAGACATACGGTGAATGGTATCCTAAGTTTACTGAGTACTTCGTAGGCTTGCTCCATTGCCTGCCGTTGACTCACATTACCGTTCATATGCATCTCCTCTTTGTCTGCAAACTGCGGTACTCGTGACATATTTTTGTTTATGTTGTTACTAACAAGGATGAAATATCCAATTGCTTTTTTTTACATTTGTCGTCTGTCTTATTTCGTTCATCTTACAATGCTATGGACGTGGATTCCTGGCTTGAAAGTTGATTGTTTGATTATCATTTTCTCGTTCATTATAGCGCTTGCCTATCCTCTCTCAAGCCGCGAGTCATTTTTTTCCTCAGCAGTATCCATCTTGATGGATCGTTTTGTATTGGAGAAGCTCCCATCTCTCCTCCAGTGTGACAGCGATCTATTTACATTGCTATATGCGGTGAACCCACTTAGTAACTTGAGTTGTGTAACTTGTTCATCTTCATTTTTCGCAACATTTCTTCTTGTGCAAACGCATATCCATCCGCTGCTGATTCTGCTTCTTTTGTGGAAAGGTCCATTGGATTACCATGGAGTTTTGTCTTATCTACTTCAGGATTCGTATTCCTCCTTTGTTCCCTTTCTGCTAACTGTTTTGGTCGGTGTGTATGTGATTCCGCTGTTCGTTCGTCAGGATCGTTCATTTTGTCTTTTCTACTTTTCTCTTCTTTTCTATCCTAAAGGGTTTCATTCTCTCTCTGTTGCATTGCCTGTCCTGTTTCTGAAAGCTCCAGGTTTTCGAAACATGCTCATCTGCTCTCTCATCGCTCTGTCAATCACCCTGTTTTATGAGCTGCGCGTCGGAGGATCGGACATCTTCGCGATGCAATTCTATGTCAACTGTGCCACATTCGTCCTCGTTTCGACATCCTTCGTCAAGTATCTTCTCTCTCCTCTTTGTTAACAAACACGTCAATCCACTCGCTTCTTGCGATGCCGTCTTTCCTCCATCCTACGGTCCTCTTCCTCTCGAAGCTCCTTCTCCCGCTTCCTCTCCTCCAGACGCTTCATGACGTTCTCTGTGTCCACTCGCTCCTTGTCAGCCTTGTCCAGCTGGTCCTGCATCGAGTACCACTTGTGGGAGTTGCGAGGCATCGTGTATCCCTCACTGAGCAAACTCTTCCACTTTCCTCGCTCCGCCTTCTTCATGTTTACGACGACTCGACTCACAGCAGCTCGAGACCATGTGCAATTCGCAGGGATAATCGGCGCATGGAGGTGAATGTTCATGTAATAGGTGTTGCCGGTGGAATCACTATACATCACTCTACGCTTCCAAAACAACCATCTTGCCAACAACTCCATACTCGTGTCAGTGAAGTTCACAGACAAATCGTTGCAGCCAAGAGTAGCGGGAGCATCCCACTTGTGAGCGAGTTTGATATTCAGAGCGACTTCATCGATTCCTTCCGCCCATTGATAGGCAGGAGGAATCATTGCAGATTTCTGCTTTTTGGCATTGTAAAAACTCTGCAGTTTGCGGATCTGAATACTAGATGTCAAGATCATGCAACCATTTACTTCTTTTCGCGAGTAGCCTCCTCGAAAACTTTGTGGATAGGAATGTCGAGCGATATATACTTTTCGATGGCTTTGGAAGCTAGATCCCACCATGATCGTTCGATACACTAAACAGTCAGATCCATAAAGAAAGCAATACTGTGGCAATGACATCTGTATCCAGAGGAGTATCATCTGACCAAGACTGTTCAAACAAGGCGAGCGCTTCCGTTTCAGAGGAGCAATCCTCCAGGAATGCAGAGTATATCACAGAGAGTAGGAATAAACAGAAAACAGAATACTTCATACTCAAAATGATTCCAACAAACAAGTCAATATTCCATGTCATACTGATACATCTCGGGAGTCGCCACCTCCTGGAAAGCACTACAAATGGAAACAGCATCGAAATGCCACCTCTTTGCTGTACAAGCAAAAAACAACACCTTTTTTAGTTCCTTATTATAGAAAAAGTAATTGAAGGACCATCTACACATCTAGGCAGCTAGTCACAGCAACATTTGCCCCTCGCTCAGTGGATCGTCCGAAAGATCACTGAGATAGCTATATACAAGACAGTTGTGGAGCTGGATGGCGGAATCAACTTCCCTCCAAAGACTGCCGAAATCGACGTCTGGAACTTCGCACAGTTGACTATTAATGGCGCAAATGGCCTGTGATACATCTTCTATACATCGAAAGTGGTCCGGCTTCACCGTACTAACAATCACACATTCAACAATGAAATGCCTAAAGTCATAGTCAGGAAATGACATATTCATGGTCGAAATCAAAAATCCATATACCTTACACATTTCTGGATCTTCCAGTTTTCCCTGTACAGAAGTGAAGGAAATTCAAATGCCAACAAAAAGGATATTGCTTGAGTATGACAAGTGTTCGACTTCTTTCAAATAGTCTTGCCGTAGCCGCCTTGACAATTTCTTTTGCTCCGGAGACATCTTGCCTTTATTATGAAACAGACATTTATCACGTACAGGAGTAAACCTCGATTCGACAATTCAACTGCATATCACTGTCCGTTTCAGAATTGAGTTTTGAACAGAGTGCAGATAATGTTGGAGCTTCCAAATACTTCATTCCATAAATGAACTATTGACATGAAGATTCCCGCGAATCTTATAGATTTCGCGGTTAGAATGTGTCATTGTTTGAAACAAAAAGAAGAGGCAACAACAGCTACAACTTCGTGCTTCTCCGCATGCGTGTTATCGTGCTTCTCCGCATGCGTATTCTCCTGCTTCTCCGCATGCATATTCTCAGGCAACACTTTCTTCTGGGCTGTTACGTCTCTTCTCCAAGTGATAAAGTAGTACGACGGAACGTTCCACAGCAGAACAACCGCGAAGAAGTTGGCAACAATGCATAGCAGAACCGGAATGTTTGTGTTCATGTGCAGGAAGCCGCAGAGAAGTGCGTACCAACCTCCCCTATATATCACATCACCGCTCCATGCTGTACGCGCAGCCTCCGATAATCATGGGACCAACCGCGCCAGTTGCCACTGAAGCTCCTTGCGCAAGACTTACAGACACAATCGATGTGCTGAAGATAGCAGGGAATCCTGAAAAGGCTCCCGCGAACATTCCCAAACCACTTGAACTCAGCCAGCTACTAACAAAGATGCAACACATGCACGCCAGGCCACGCATTAAGTGCGTTGCCACACTGACTTTGTTCTTTCCTTTGGGAGTGGGAGGAAGGGACCAACAAAGAATGATCCCAACAAACACACAAATCAACATGATGCATATCGAATACACCCAGAGCGGAATTCCTAATTGGCTGGTATACGACTCTAACCAAGTCACGATAAAGGCAGCAACAAACCATGCTACCAATGATACCAACAAAGTGAGCCAGGTTACCGCCACGTTGCTATATCGCCTCCTCATTTTCATTGGGAGAATCTTCCATATCGGCAAGAAAATCAGATTTGTTGCTAAAATTCCTATGTAATAACGAGTAACAACTCCGCATACCAATTGGAGCCGCAAAAAGCGATTCTGCATGTTCCAACTTGGTTTTACCGCTTTCAGTTAGCAGTACATAGGACGTTGGTACAATCGTTGTGGGAACCGATACGATGATACCTCCGATCGCCCCTCCGCATCTCTCGATGGCGATAGCCACAACGATCGCAATTACGAATCCCACAGTTCCAGACAAAACTGCCTTCGTCCAGTTCATACAAAGCGACGACAAAACGAGTGAATAAACAAGTTTGTAAACAAACAAGGCACTTCAAACGAACGATGCCAGCTGCTATCAGTGTTTGCAATCCGTCACTGACCTTTGGATCCTGAAGCACCTGCGACGCTCTTGGATTTTCGCTCAGTTCTTTCAAGGCCTGGGTGATCGTCGAGTCGTTCATCAACGCGATAATCTCAGGATCCTGCAAATTTCGTTGCCGCTGCTCTTCATCCACAGGTTGATACTGCATCTACGACTCACTCCCACTCCCTACACTGACCTCGTTGATCTTCTGCTGCGTCTTCAGCAGTCCATCTCTGCATCCCGCGTCTTCAGGGTTGATCTCCAGTCCCTTTCCGAAGCTGCGCAGACAGCGATGGTACTTCTTTAACGCAAACTCGATCATGCCGCGACGCTGATAGGCCTTCACATACTTGGGATCCAGCTCCAGCGCCTTCTTGATGTCCTCCAGCGCGCGTCCGTAGTCCATCAGCTTGCTCAGAGCGGTGGCCCGGTTGCAGTAGAAGGATGCGTTCGACGGGTCTCTGCGGATGGCCTCGTCGTACTCGTGGATAGCGGCAGGGAAATTGCTCTGCATGAAGAACTCGTTTCCACGTTCCTTCGCCTTCAGTGCCTACGAGTTATGGAATTCCAAAAATCGGACCTCTTCGGGATTGATGTAGGACCTTCGTCTCGCCTCTTCGATCATTTTATCGCACTGTCTGATTTTGTCATCGATTCCCTTGAGAGGGCTTTCGGTTCGTGAGGACAAGAACGCCTCCTTCGCTGCCTCGTAGTTCTCCCTCTTCATCTCTGCGTTGCCGATGCGGAAATAGGTGCGAGCGACGTCCTCGAACTTGGCGTGAATGGAGCGAGCGATCTCGATGGTCTCGTTGCAGTACTTGATGCAGCCCTCGATGTCTCCCTGCTCCAGAAGAACAGCGGAGACGTTGTTACGCACTGTTACGTTATTCGGCTGCATTTCCAGAATTGTATTGTAGCGTTCCAATGCCTCGGAATACTGTTTCTTCTTATAGAATTCGTTTCCTTCGTTTTTGATTTGAAGAATTTTCTTCTCCTCTTCGCTCAATTCAGGTTCCTTCGGCGCAGGTTTGGCCTTCTTTGGCGCAGGCTTCGGTGGAGGAGGAGCCGATTCTTCAGTAAAACCTGCGTCTCTCTGCATGCGTTCGATTCGAGCCTTAAGAATGGTAAGAAACCGCGGGTCTTTTGCTACGGCCTCCTTGCATTTTTTATCGGTCTGTGCTCTCTTCAGAAGATCCATAAACTGGGTATCGCTCCGCAAATACGCCAGCGAGGGCTCGTTGTTGACAAAGTCGTAGTCATCCTCAGAGAAGAGACTATCAACACTACGAGATGTTTGAAGAGACTCCGATGCCTCATTTAAGCCACGCTGCAACATGGGATCATTTCCACATTTGCTGATACCTACAAAATAAATAGGAGTCAGTATGGAAACCTTCGTTATATGTGTTCACTGCGCTTTGGAAATCACCTCTTAGCTGCTCAGCTGCTCCTTTGCGACAATACCCTTTTGGCCACGATGGATTTAGTGATATGCACTTCACGGCATCATCATAGGCCTCATCGACCTTTTCTGCAGACAGATAGGCAGCAGAACGGTTACTGTACAAGACATAGTTGTCTTTGTCTATATTAAGGCCTTCTGTATAGCATTCTACAGCCTTGTCAAACTGACGAGACTTCATGTACTCATTTCCTTTTGCTTTCCAGGAATCTGCAGTTTCCATTAACTACAAATAAGCAGAGCCGAAAGAACAAACTTACTGTATCCTAAATCAAAAATAAGCTAATAACTAAAATGGAAAGTCGTTTCTAGAACAAACAAAAGTAAGGGTTGAAAGCGTACTTAAAGCTGCTCGAAGCGGTAAATTCGTGCTTCTGATACGTGCAGTGCAACACAGGATCGACATCTGTGCCGATCGACGGAGATATGCCTGACAGAATACCCAGGAATTTTCCTGTGATCTCGCAGGGGCAATACGACGGATCTCTTGAATCATTGGGGATAGGGTTTACGGCCTCTGTGACCTCCGCAGTGTACTTGCAGTCCATGCTCGGATCCAGGATCTGATCCTTCCATCGGAACTTCTGTGACTTCTTCAAGAATCCTCCCTTCGGACTGAACTTGTGCTACGACTCAGACCCCTCGCTATCCCCTACCGTTCGCTTCACCTCCTCGTCCTTGGAGAGCAGTGGAGGCGCCACGGAGCACATCAGCTCCTCCAGCATCGACGGCAGCTGCTCGTTCGCGTGGATGTTCACAGACAGCTTCGTCACGTTGGCCTCGCGCATCGACTGCGAGTGCGCATTCACCGGCGCTCTGTTGCTGCTCAGACTTCCCTTGTACTTCAGAACCGACAACGGCTTCTCGCAACTCTCCGGAAGCGTCAACAGGAACGTCTTCGTGCTGCCGTTGTCCTCCTGCAGCTTGCACACATCAGGAACAGGGGTGAACGTGTAGTTCGCGTTCTTGATGATCAGCAGGATCGTCGCGGTCCCCGATCCCGACCCCAACGGCCTCACGAACATCTCGCCATTCAAGTCGAGCTGCGTCACCTCCAGATCGCCATTCTCCCTGCATGTCAGTCACTTCGCACACACCCACTTCTCCACCAGCGACTCCGTCACCACACCGTCCACCTGCACCACGTTCAGCTCCTCCGCTTCGCCCTCCTCGCCCTGCGCATCGTTCTGTGCAACTGCTGTGTTTGCGCTCACCGTCCTGGCCACCGACACTGCCTCCTGGCTTGTAGGAGCCACACTCTGACTTGGAGCCACACTCTGGTTTGTGGGAGCCACACTCTGACTTGGAGCCACACTCTGACTTGGAGCCACACTCTGACTTGTCGCAGGTACTCCCTGATCCACCGCCACCGCCTTCGTCCTGCCAGGCACCTCCATCTTGATCACGTCGGTGTTCACCACCACCTCTTCCTCGGCCTCTTCCGCCTCCTCCACGACTCGTTCGGTGGTCTCCTCCTCGTGCTTCGCGTCCAGCTGCAGCGCGTGGCAGATGGCGGCGGAGGCGGGAGAGAGCTGCGAGGGCAGGAAGGGCAGGAAGTGCTGCGCGGGCAGCTCCTCGGCGAGAGAATCCTGGACCTGCATGAGGGGCGTGAGGACCTGGGAAGGGTCGTACTCGTCGTCGACGATGAGGTCCGCCAGAGGCGTGATGACGGTGTCGGGCACGCGGTGCGAAGGGAGCGTGGTTCTAGGATGGAGAGGAGAGAGAAGAGCAACTCCACGTCGAAGTACTGGTCGTACTTCTCCTTCTTCAGATGGGACTTGAGCTCCTTCTTGATGTCGTTCGGCAGACGATCGCTCAGCTACAGATCACACCTCGCCAGCGACGGCACCTGAAGCACGGCTTCCCAAGCGTCGATGCGGTAGCTCTGCACCTCGCTCGTCACCTCCTCTTCCTGGAGAATGTCGTTGACATCGGTCAGCTCGTTGCCGCTCGTGTAGAGAACAAGAGGGTCGTTCGCAAGGCGGATCTGACGAAGCGATGTGTTCAGCACCGACAGACCCTCCATGCCATTGATGCACCGACGGAAGGCATAGTAGAAAGTGATCTTGTTCGACTCCACCGCCTTGAACGAAACCGCTCCCTCCATACTCCTGCTCACCACATCCTTCACCTTGTTGAGCACATCCAGCGCCAGGAAGGGGGAGTGGTGATCGAGGTCAATGACGACGATGTACAGGTCATTGATCAGCTGGTAGAGCAAGCGATATGCGCCAACCACCATGGGAATCGCCTGCGCGATGGGATAGATGTCCTCGATCTTCTTTCCTCTGTCGATCACAGAATCTCAAAGAGAATACCCTAGAACACTGCGATTTGCACTCTTGCACGAAAGACGAATATCCTCGATCGTGGCGCTGAAAGAGCGGATCAGCGAAGTGATACGATGATATCTAGAGGATTAGACTTCTCTCCAGGAAGAAGAGCCTACGAGACGATCGAGCTCTTCACAATGCACCCGATCTCTCCTTTCAAGGAAACGAGACAAATAGCAAATACACCCATTCTATTCTGGAATACCTATGAAATCCAAATGTTCATTGATCGGGTTTTGACCGTTCCGAAATGTGTTTTGATTCAACAAACAATGCAATAAGGAAGAGAATACTCCGCTTCATTGTACGGAATCGGAGTCTCATTCGGCGCATTCTGATGAACTGGAGGGTACGACTGTTGTGGAGGATACTGCTGTGGGGGATATCCCTGCTGGGGCATGTATCCCTGCGCAGCATATCCCTGAGGCATGTATGGAGAGTACCCCTGTGGCATGTACCCCTGCGGAGGGTAGGGAGGATAGCCCCGTACAGGGTAGAACTGCTTGTCACGATAGTCGTAATCGCGTCGATAATCTCGACTCCTGCTCCTGCTGCGACTCCTGCTCCTGCTCTTGCTGCGACTGCGACTCCTGCTGCGACTCCTGCTGCGATTTCGCCCTCTTCCGCGACTGCGACTGTGCTCGCGACTGTGGCTGCGACTGCGACGATCCTCGCTACGGGTGAGTCGGGAAGACAACCTCTACTGGCGAGATCGCTTGTAACGGTCCTCGGGGGCCGTCAGAGCCACTTTGCTGATGGTGAGGGTGAACCCGTCTTCCACGCGAGTGGAAGGTTCTAGAACGTTCTCGTAGTCTTCTTTTTTAACAAAAGTAACGAAACCGAAGCCGCGTGAAATCTGTGTTCCCTTCTCAAAGCAGACGAATGCCTCTTCGATCTCTCCCTAACTCGAACACAAAAACAAAGTATACAAATTTCTTAAAGTAGTTCTCAAGATCGACATTCTTCCAATCCTTTGGAATTCCGTTCACGTGGATTTTCCTCTTCTCCTTCGCAATCCGCTCGTCTGTGTTTAACTTTACAGTGCCATCACGAGATTTAGGAGCATTTAACTGCGCAAACTGATACTTCAGTTTGGCTGGCTTCCCCTACGAATAAAGGAAAACCAGTGAACGAACATCAAACGAAACTCCTGATTCGAAAGCCTTTAAACAAGAAATGGGGTTATCAAAAACAACAAAGCCAAAGCCTCTAGACTTATTTGTATCCTGTTCGCGCGCTAACCGACTGTCGATAATATTACCGAAAGGCTCAAAGGCTTTTCGGAACTCTTCATCGGTAAGTGTATAACCAAGATTGAAAGCAAATATCTTCAAGAATCTCTCGTCCTTTTCCACCTTACCCAGAAACTTCTTGAATAACTCAATGTCAGACTTATAACTAGAGATGGGACAAATAATGGAAGATCACGTTTCTATTATCATTTTGATCAATTCTTCCTTTGAGAGGAATTCCAACATATAAGAGATTGAATCGACCGAAATTTGGGTTCCATCACTGAAAATATAAAGCAAAATAAGGAAAAGCTCACAGCTCCACTATGTTTGTAGGTTTTCCGTCACTCATTTAACGATTTCTAGTCAGCCTTAGGAATGGAGAGATAACGGTTATTCACTCGTTTTGGCGGCCTCTCTCAAATACTATTCAAAATGCATCGATCTCTGCTATTTCTTCTCATCATTCTCTCTCTCGCTGTAGCACAGGAGGATGAGTACGAGGACGAAGAAGATCCGTTAAGTATTGGTGGAGGGACGCAGCAGACCTGCGATGCCTGCAGAACGGTCATGGACCAGTTGCTCCAAGAGTGGCACACTATCGATAATGATGCTTTTCTGGAAGCTATCAATGAAGCAGGACAGAGAAAAGAGTATGTGCCTGTCGTTCCTGAGCAGGAGGTTGTTCATTGACTATGTGCTCAGTTGTAGGAGGAGAGGAAGCAGTTTGAGGCTATGGTTGTGAAGAGGTGATTCGTTTGCAGTGGACTACTCCTCTAGATTCGCTAAGCGCTGCAAAAATGTTGATATATGGATCCAGTACTTCTAGTGTCCTGGTTTTCCTCTAGGTATAAGCCACACATCCGTAAGGCCTGCGAGACGATCGTGAAGTCTTCTGGTTCCGATATCGCGCACATCCTTGTGGATAAGAACAAGGAGGTGGACACAGACATCATGAACTGTACCTCGTGTTCTCTTTGTTCACAATAGACCTCACTCGTGTTGTTTGCATGGGTCTCAATCGGATGTGTACGATTCGTTATCTCAACCTGGATGCTCGCTCCGTCGATTCGCAGTGCGAAAACTGCGTGAACATTGCCCGCTTGTTGGAATTCCAGACGCGTCGAGCTTCCCTCAAGTACATCGCTCGAGGTGTGTTCTTTGATTCCTTGTTGGAAACTGTTTGTGAGAAAATCCCGTTTTACTATTCTCGTCCGCTTCTGCACTTCTCACGATGTAGATCCCAGCGAGATCGGTCTTCTCTGCGAGGAACTCGTGTCCGACCATGACGAGGAGATCGTCAAAATACTGCAGAGATTCGTAGAAGGAGGCTCAAAGAACGTGGAGGAGACTCTGTGTGTCCAGATGGCGCATGTGTGCTCTCAGGAAGAATATGATAGGGTTTGGATGGGGATGGGGAGTGATGGATAGATCAAGAATTATGACTACCGTCGTGCGATGTATGATTTCCAAGATCAGCAGAATATTCGCTCGATGTCGATGGATGAAGAGCTCTAGTGTTTTACTGTTTGTTGGAAAGATTGTTGGAGTGGGATTCGACAGAGAATTCACGAAAAACAAAAAAACACATTCTAGATTCTGCCAATTTGACATGGAGAAGAATACTGTAAAAACAGATTTACTCCTGAAAGATCTGAAAGTGGCTATCACCTCTGTTGCCACTTTTCGGAATTTCGTCTACGTTTCCGGTTGGGGCGACAAATTGCTCGTCTACACACTTCGGAAAGGTGACTCAATTGAATATCCGATAAATCTGTAGAAAATGGTGAAACAAAAGTTTCAGAGCCTCGGATCCATGAAAATTATTTCGGATGCAGATCTGCAGCGGATCAGATGATTGTTGACACGATCCACCAGCTTCTGCTGTGTAGAACAGTGATAGGTGTTTATGTATCTTGTTTGTATCATTTGATATGGAGTGTATCGATATCAACGACATGAATACCAAAGTGCTACTTCCTGATACCAAAAAGAGCACTTGTATGGCATTGAAAGCAGATTGCTCGAAACTGTGCATCGGTGTTCGCAAGAAAACGTTGGTTTTCGCCATCAATGGGATTTCCAACAGTTTCCGATTCCACAGCTACATTCCCTCCAAAGGTCGATTTAGGAGCTCTGTTCCATGTAGAGACCCCGCGCTGCATGGAGTGGCTGGACTCTTCTCTTGTCGTGGGCTGTCGGATCGCTTACTACCTGCAGGACATCGAGACCTGTTCCATAACGAAGACGATCCTAACGAAGTGTGTGAAGTCGATGACCTGCATTCTCTCCGTGTCCCACTCGACACGTCCCGAGATCATGCTTCTCGATAGCGACAACACGGTTCGTATCATCGACAAGCAAGGAGTTCCTCTCTACAAAGTCGAGTCTGTTTTCGCCTGTGACATAGGACGATGAGCTGATCCGCATCACCACACAGCCCCACCAGCTGGTCGCCTTGTATCCCTACCTCTTCGTCGTCGTGAGCAACTACCTCTACGTCTACAACCTCGTCAATCTGAAGCGCATCCAGCGAGTGGCGCTCCAGGGCCACTTCACCATTACTCCCAACGACTCTTCCTCCTCTCCCTTCCTCTTCTACTCCGCACAGAACATCTACCAGCTCGCTCTCCTCTCTCCGGAAGACCAGATCCAGTTCCTGACCCACCAGTCGCCCCCTCTCTACGACCAGGCCCTCTCTGTCGCGGTCAGTCACGAGCTGTCGTCGGAGGTGATTCACCAGCTGCACTTCGATGATGCACTCTATCTCTTCTCGCAGACGCGCTTCGAAGAGGCGATGGAACACTTCCAGGAAAGCTGCTGCTCGGTCGAAGACGTCCTGACTCTCTACAAAGACCTGCAATTCTCGCCTCCTCCGTCTTCTCAGCGAACCATCGACGTCCCTCTCATGTCGGTCACTGCTCGACGACAAGCTTTCGAAGCTCTTGTTGGCTACTTGAAGCACGTCCGCATGTCGATTCCGGCTTCCATAGAGACATTGACGCGTGTCGACACCGCGATCGTGTTTGTGTTAATCGCTCTGCAGGCAGCGGAGGAACTGAAGTCGTTCCTTCTAGAGCCCAATCACTGCGATGTAGCTCTGGTGGAAGAGCGATTGGTGCAGTCGATCAAGACTGCGATGACAGAGAAATCGCGACTTGTGTTCACATTCACCCTTCTCTACCTCTTCGAGGGAAAGCAGCAGTACAAGCGGGTGAGAGTTCTTCGCAAGAGTCACGAATAGGCGGTGGAAGTAGTGCTCTTTCAAATGCAGCAGTATCGCGAGGCGTCGCCTGAACGAACGCAGCTTCTCGGCATTCTGACGCACGTCTTGTTTGGATTGGAGCCGACAGACGAAGAGCTCGTCTTCAAGTGCAGCGAAAAGATCTATGAGGAGGAACCTTCACTCGTTCTGCGATGTTTCATCGACGAGAAGGGCATGATTTGCCACCTGAACATCTACCACATCGTGAAGCATTTGCAGCATCTCACGGAAGGCGAGCCTTCTGTCTATCAGCGCAACAAACTGGCATTGCAATATCTGAGCGTGGTGGTGCCACACATCACTCCTACAGCCTCCCAGTTGCCAGCAGATCACAATCTGGTTCATCTGCTTGCTGCGATGTACATCGAAACCATCAAGGACTTGAAGACGCACGATGAGGTCGATCATGCACTTGTTGATGACTTGCAACAGTCGCTGCATTCTTTGTTGATCGAGCAATCCACTTATCTTCCCGAGGAACTCCTGAAAGTACTTCCAGAAGGCGATATGATGGAAGAGCGATGCGTCATCCTGTCAAAAATGCATGAGCACGAGAAGGCGTTGGATATCCTGCTGTACTCGCTTCACAGCCTGGAGAAGGCCTATCAGTATTGCCAGGACTGTTGCGAGAGGGAGGATCCAAGGGATCAGGGGGTGTATCAGGTGTTGGTGCATGTGTAGACGTTCTCTGCTCGATGAACCATAGACTGCTCCATCCTCCGGAGGGCCAGGAAGCTGTCTTCAAGGACGAGGTGTACACTGTGATCGATCGTTATCACAGCCATTTGGATGCAGAGCAGGTGCTGGATGAGTTCCCCGAGGATACGTCGTTCCAGGTGCTGTATCCGTTTACTGCGCAGGCGATCACTGCATCCACCGAGAACATGTATAATACGCGGATGAAGTTCAATCTAACGATGTCGGACTATGCTCAAGTGAGTGTTCCGAGTGACTGACATGTAGAACCAGCACGCTGTAGCAGTGTCACGAATGAACGGAGTGGAAATCACAGACTCCACTGTGTGTGCCAAGTGTGGAAAGCCGCTGGGAACCGCCGCAATGGTGAGAGTGAATGACTCAGAGTTCTATCACTACACATGCTGTGATATAGATGGGTACGAGTGCTGGTTGGACATGATGACCTAGGGATTGTATATTACTCAAGAACAAGCAAAATGGTATGGTGGAGAGAATCCATCTTTCAGAAAACATGATTTAGGAGCGTTTGTTGGAGCAAACATGCATAGACTATATTTACAAATCAATAGCTTATTTATAAACTAGAAGATGAGACCAGCAAACAAACACCCTACTTCCCTTCAATTTGTTCTTCTCTCTCTCTACACTCTCCTTGGCTTCCTTCAGCTGCTGTACCTTCTGGAACATCGGCGACTGCTTCAAGATATCGGGAAGAACGACGTAGCGCACACGACTTCCTCGAATGTAGACATTCTCCAGTTTGGAGAGCTTTCCGTCGTGTGCTCTCATGGTAACATTGGAGAG
The DNA here is from genome assembly GCA_000963415.1 of Blastocystis sp. subtype 6. Lineage (NCBI taxonomy): Eukaryota > Bigyra > Opalinata > Blastocystidae > Blastocystis > Blastocystis sp. subtype 6. Next base: position 15,314 of record JZRM01000604.1, read on the forward strand.
TTGGCAATTCATGTTGTCCTCTGCTCGCACTAAGTGACCTCGATACTTTTCACCATTTGTGAGCTCTACAATCACAGTATTTCCTTCTCCTTCGTGAAGAAGCTTGATGGGTACACTTGACGACATGGAGACCTGATCTATAAGATTTCTAGGAATTGAAAAAGTCCAAAAAAAGGGCATCTTTTGTTCTTTGCAACAAACAGATCATTATCTAATTCGCAAGTTACGATGCAAACAGTTCATTTGATACAGTTCCTGTTGATAAACAGAAAAAATGCTGCTTCGCTTGTTCATCGGAAACAATTATCGTGTCCGATTTATTCGTGTCTGCTCCAGACAAAGAGGTACGAAACAAAATTGCTCTTGTTGGCGAGATCGTGCAGTGAGCGGGAAACCAGCTATGTCGAAAAGTGGAAAAGATGAGAAAAGCCACCAAGTCTGCGCAGGCGATGTCCACTGAATGTCAGTTTCATCTCACATGTTTACCTGAATAGTGCTTCCTCGCAGCAATGCAGAAACTCGAGAAAGAAAGTAGGGTTCCGACCGTAAATAACCTCCAGAGCCGTCGTACCGAAGGTTTGCTCGCCCTCCAGAGCTCTTCGGAGAGAAGCATTACGATCACGAGAAAGCCCGTGTGGCCGCTGAAGATGAGGTCTCCGCAGTTCAACGCGTGGCCGAACATCGTTCCCTGGTTGATGAAGATGTTCTTGATCGACCGCGGAGCGTAGTTCGGAGAACCAGGGCGGCAGTGGGGAGCAGGGCCCGGAAGGAGTGTCCACCACCCCATAAAACCCTATTTGTCATGCGTCATCGAAGATACTTTGCAGATTATCATGATACTCGAAATTCGCCCAAAGTCCGCCCACATCTTGTTTCGAACGAGAGGATGGAGAAAGAGACTGCGGAGAACGCAGATCATGATGTACCCCACCAAAATGCAGTCTGAAGTTTCTGCGTATTTCAGTGGAATTTCTGGAATGACAGAAAAACCGATGTCGAATAGAGGAGGGCCTTTTTTGTGGAGATAGTGCGTCAGATTGTTCATAGAAGATGTTACGATTCCGCAGAAGAAGAGCGTGATAAGGTTACAAGACATTGTGAAGAGAGAAGGCTCCATCTTTCGTCGGAAGAGATTTGTAAAGAATAAAAAGGCTACGCAGCACGAAACGAACACAATGTAGTAGAAAGCGTACCAGAAGATCGAAGTCTCCTCTACATGGGAAGAAAAGGACAAATCTACGGGGATCCCAGAAAACCATACTAAAGAAAGACACCCAGAGAAAGATTAGGATGTAGTTCATCGACTGCGATAAGATACAACAAATAAACCAACAATCACAATAGGCACCCAGGGTGCAGAGCGCTTTATCTCCTCGATGTTGAAGTGCTCACAGTAAGCTCGCGGCTCTGGAGGAGTCGGGGCTGCTGGGTAAACTGCATATTAGGTCGACTCGTGTATGCTACATGACCATTGAATATAGGGAATGATACGGAGCGACCCAAACACACTACGATCGATCCAGGAGTGAAACCATACAGAAGAGTGAGAATTGTCCCAATGGGTATCGCGACTCGGAATATCCACAGCGCAGACGAAGACTGAATAATCTAGTATTCACGAAGCGTCCTAAGCATACATAATCGTAGCAACGATAAAGGATGGCAACACAACCTATCAACCATGTGGTTTTCATCCACTGTTTGATCGAATTGTTCGGTAATATCTTTATCATCGAATGGAACTGACGAGCATGCTATTTGAGGATATTTGACAGGCGAAGAAGCGTGTTTTGCCAATATCCTTTCCAACAAACAAATTAAATTATAAATGCTTTAAACGGAAAACAGAATCGACAGCAGTCATCGAACCGTCGTGCGACTGGATCAAAGGATTGATATCGATCTCAGACACCTGAGGACACTGCTCCATAATACGAGAGAGCGACGAAATGTACTGAGCAAACAGGTGTTTATTCAGTGCCGGCTGTCCACGGAATCTGCAAATCAGGCAAACCACCCTCGCTCACCCCTCGATCAGCCGTGTGTTCTTCAGGTTCCGCAGCGAGAACTCCGCCTCCTCCACGCTCACAGGACACATGTTGAACACCACGTCCTTCAGCACCTCCACCATCACGCCTCCGAGGCCAGACACGGTGATCGGGCCGAACGTGGCGTCGCGGTTCGCGCCGATCATCATCTC
>JZRM01000609.1:0-17695 GCA_000963415.1 Blastocystis sp. subtype 6
ATCTCATATTCCTTTTCATCTACTTGAATCACCTTCTTTTCTCCACACACATACCCATCAAGCAAATATCTATTTATTTTCAATTCTCCTATTTCTATTATACATTTATCAATTATTACTTTCTTTTATGTTCATTATTAGTGTCAGTTATGTATAGGAATCAAATTTCGACATTCCATAAATATTCCATTATTTGTCATTTAGATCGTAGTATCTACTCATCTATCTAATATATACGGAACGATGCAGTAATGAGTCTATTTTTATATCCTTATTCAACATTATTATATCAACTTCATTATCCTAACTCATGTGTTATACAAACAATTTATACTATATCTTTGAGTTGCTTCATTTCTCCTCCACCTTACTCATTTTCTTTCGCATTTCCTCCTCCTCTCTCTTTAACTGTGCTTCCAGAGCCACATAATCCACCTTCGCATGCCGTCTTTTCCTTCCCTCCTCCGGTGCGTTTGCCAAGGGATCTTCGATCTTATCCGTCTCCCCTGCTTCGATTTCAGGCATTTCGTAGTTTTCCAAATCTACACTTCACTCCATTTTCATCTCAAACCTTCGCTTTCGTTGTCTTCAGGCTCCTCCACAGTCTGTTTCTCAGTCAGCACTTCTTCCTTTTCTTCTTCGGACATCGTTCCAAAGTCGAACTCCTCTTCCTCCTCTTCCTCCCTCCTTTTCACCACTTCCTCGACTTGCACACCCATTTTCTCCAGTCGACATTTCTCCGATTCACTCTATCTCTCAAGTCCATTCATCGACATACTTCTTTGGCCCATCGATCACTCTCCACCTTCTCATACCCATGACGAGTCAATGACTCCACGTGCGAGCGAACTGACAAAGCAAGAGGCGAGATACATCCACCATGCACCTCATATCCTCCTTCCAGTACACTAATCAATCGACCCTCGCACACTGTGTTCGCCAAACGAACCATTTCATCGCTCACCCAAGCGAAATCGAACTCTGTTAAACCACCAAAGCCATTGTTTAGGACATCGTTTACATGACCATCAAAACCTACGGATAACCGCAGAACAGATCACCAACCAAAGGAAAGGAAAATCAAATCAGGATGGAATTCCATTAACCGCGGGAAAACGTTTACTCGAAGATTCTCTCGCCAATAGTAGGAAGTAGAAGCTTGTTGCTTATTTATAGGAATATCGATGATTTCTGGGATCTACAAAAGAATCACTGTTATGATCTTACAGTGATAGGTATTCCTGTTACTTGACTGTCAACAACATCCACATGACTTCGATGCAATCCAGATCCAGGGTAAAAATAGTCATTATTTTTGTCAAGTTTCCCAAAGCCATGAATACTAGCAAACAACACATTTTGAGAATCTGTTTCATCTTTCCATGGCTTATATTGATACCCATCGATTCTAGGAGTAACTCTTCTTTTCTACCTACTTCAACTGTAAGTTTTCCGCGGTTATTTTGGAAGTAGATTTGCAAGGATTAAGATGTAAGATGCAGTCTTCAGTTCCATTTCCATGATGAACATCGAGGTCAACAATGGCAATGCGAGAGAAGCAAGCATATTTCGATCGAGCATATGCTGCTGCGATTGCCACATTGTTTAACAGACAGAAACCCTGCGTCACGTTCGCATTATTCGGGTTCTTTACGGGTCCTGAAGTACCGATGTGGTGACCAGGAGGTCGAACAACGCAAAAGACGTTACGAACTGTGGAATTCGACGAGGAAGCTTCATAGAGACGATCCACTGCGGTACATACAGTCTGAGCAGCACGGCGAGCCTGAAGAAAACTATGATTTGACACAACTGTATCGATGTCGAGACGCATGTGCTGAGTGTCTTTCTAGAGTGGAGATGGAGATCCAGTCCTACAGATGTCTTCCCGCATGCATCCACAATCCGCATCACATAGTTGAAATCGTGAACTCGAAGAATAGATGTCATGTCAATCATCTTTGTTTCCTTTTCAAATGTGACGCGATCGCGAAGAGAACTCACCAGAAGACTCCCACCTATCTCAGGAGAGACTAGCACACGTGTGCGTTGGATTTGCTCTGCTGGAAGGATTTCCTATTTTCGTGACTATTTTTGTCAAAATGAATACTTTCCGAGAAGGAGGTTCTGCGCATGTTTGATGATCTGTGAATGGATCTGTGACGAGAAGGAGAGTTTTCTGTTCTTCATGAGGGAATCCAGAACAATCTACATCACATAGAGTAACAGAATGTACTCGAAGACCGTTTCTCTTCCATTACCGCCTTCCACAGATTCACGGGAATTTGACCGAAAATGTCGGGAGATCGGATATCGAGGTCAGGCGATCGACAGCGTATTAACGCTTGATAGCAGTCGAGCGCATTGCTCTCTATGCAGATATGGAGTGCATTCTGGTCCTGGAAGTTGCGAATCGATGCTATTTGAGGAACGGTGTCCATGATCAACTGCACCGCATCGACACTATTTCTTTGCATAACTCCATCCATCCGTTGCATACGAACGACAGGCAGAGAAGAGAATGGAATTCCCCTCCAAGTCTACCATTTCGGCAAGCGCGGGAAAATCGCGAAGAATCGAATTTAGGAGAGACGTCATATTGAACGAAGCAGCAACGTGAGCGATTGTTTGCCCTAAGCGGTCCTTCATAGTCTCGATGTTCTCCGGAATCACCAACATCTTAAGAACATCATAAAGAGTGTCCTGATAGAGATTTGTTGCTGCTACTAGAGTCAGCAAAAAGATGGAGTAGGGGATCCCCTCCGTTTTCATCCCCAAGTTCACTCGATTTTCAATACACACACGAATTGTATCAACACTCCCTTTCATAATGGCAAGGTGTAGCGGAGTAAATCCACAGTTATCTTCTTGGTCCAGACTGAGAACTACATCCTACACTTCAATCGCCAGAATCTAAAGCACATTTGGATTATAGTCTCTCTTTGAATACTTTTTAATTTCTTCATCTAGCTGCTTGAAATCTCCCTGTTCGGCAAGTTCGTGAAATCGGAAAGGAATAGGGATATACATCTCCTCATCTTCGCTCTCCTCGTCCATAGAATCCAGATGCTCGAGCTCTTTCAACGACATGACTGCGATTGTGGAAAAAGAAAATGGAGGAGAGGGGCATCGATCCCCTTACCTCTCGCATGCTAAGCGAGCGCTCTACCATCTGAGCTACACCCCCGACAAACAACCTCTCCAACAAACACCACAAATATCAAGCATAATATGTTGTGAGTTCACACGACTTATCATAAAATTGTCTTCTCGACACACCTCGATATTGGGCTCATAGCTGTTTATGATCCTCACCCAGTTCAGGTCCTCACTAAAGAGAATAACAAACACCACTCGTTGGTCATCGCAGGTCACTCGTTCCAGCGAGTAGATCACATTAGGATAATCCACGCTCACTTTCTTCAGAATCAAACTCATCAAAGGGAGGTTTTCGAAGCTCACTCCTGCAGAGGAGCGAGAATAGGAGACGCAGATCCTGCACTGGTTCTCCGACTGAGTCAGTTTCCTCTGCGCCTCTTCGCCCATCTCGATCATCTTCTGCAGCAACTTTCTACGATCGACTCGACTCCCCATCCCTACTGATCCACGTACTCCGCCTTCTTCCAACTCACACCCTCTTCCGTCCAACTCTCCTCCCACTCGACATCGGCACATTTTCGAAGAAGCGAGTCCAAAAGCGCAATGCAAATGCAGAGAGAAGGAATGTCCTTCACTGCACTCGTGTTGAAAAAGGTTATTTCTACCATCTCGGACGAAGATGAAAGATCTACTGATTCTTCTCTCATCCCTCTGATCATCGTATCGAGTGCCGTCTGTCTCCAACGAGTACAGTACAGAAGTGTAAAATTGGTTGATTGTCCAGAAACCGGGAATAGCATTTAGTAAAGAAGTCTCTAGTGATCGTTGATAATCAAGGAACCTACCTTTTCCATTTGTTTTGTGATTTAAATGCCATGTAATCGTAGCCTGCACCGTGTTTCGGTTGAAAGAATCGACCATTCTCAAAACCAAATCACTTTTCGCTGCTTTCATCTGAAGACGTTTCGCAGCCATAATGAGCTGACTTTCGTTCAATAAAGGAAAAAAAGGTCAACAAACAAAAAAAAGATATCATCGAATGGCGAGTCACGGAGTTCATCTCTGACCGTTGATTAATGTACTTCCGAAGCGAGTCCGTGAACTTCTGGTCTCCCTGCACATCTTCGAGTTATCCGCGGTGCCAAGAGCTACCGATGTCCGCATCGTTCGTGTCCACAGCGGTGGGGAAGAACGAGGGCGTGGTGCTGTAGGGGTCTCCGTTGTCCAGGATCTGCAGGTTCAGCTGAGTCAGCCAGTCGCTGTGTTGCACTACATGTCAATGCTCACATTCACATACAGCCCGGAATCTCCGTCGAGTTGAAGGGGAGCGCTTGCTGCGAGGCGTCGTTCAGCGAGCTGGAAAAAGCGTCCGCCACGGAAAGAGGGTGCGATGTGGGGAATGTCGTGAACGAAGGAACGATCGGAATCTGACGCTCCTCGGTGAGCTGCTCCGGTTTTATAGAGAGAGAGTTCGGAAGGGCACGCGGTTGCTGAAGATCGAGAGGATGAACCGGAGCAGGCTTCTTTTTGTTCTGACGCACCTTGTACACCTTGCAGTGAACGTGAGGAGGAGGACGCTGACAGTTACAGACGCAACAGCAAATTCCCAAGCAACGAGGACACTTGAAGTCTGTATCTTCCACACTCGCCTTTATTTTAAATTTTTTATACAGTTGCTGCAGGCAGAAAATTCGTTTGCAGTATGCACAACGAACTCGGCCTTTACGCTGACCACACGTAGCTTTTCCACATAGATGACACGTTCGCACTAAACTTGCATCCTCTGTCTCTTCTACACCTTCATGATTACGGTAGGAAGGAACAGACGCCGAAGCAAGCTGTCCTGATTGCATATGCTACAGTTCAACTGGAATACTATCCAAAACAGTAATATCCTTTTGGAATAGAATCTTGTAAGAGGGATTCTTCTACGTTTCCACAATTGGAAGGTCTTATTTCTTCTCACCCAGCCTCTTCCAAATATAATTACTGAGACGAATTTATGAACAAACAGATGAATGAAAACCTTTTTCACAAAGATGAATTATGATATCATCGCGTTTGCCACTATAAGGCGTATACTTCACACCCGCCATATCAAACATCCTTCGCGAGGCAACCGACATGTTCGAATCGTGGTACTTGTCCCCCAGATAGATCACCTCTTGGATTCCTGACTGGATAATCATTTTACAGCAGTTATTGCAAGGAAACAAAGAAACGTACATCTGCCTCTCAAATTCTTCGCCATCCCTACTCTGCATCCCCGAGCATTTGCTGTGTTGATGTTCAAAATTGCGTTCATTTCCGCGTGACAAACATACATGTACTTTGTGTCCAATTCATTTTCCCCCTCGCGTCCCCAAGGAAGCTGATCATCGCTACAGCCACGGGGGAAGCCGTTGTATCCGATGCCCACGATTTGGTTGAATTCGTTGACAATACTACGAGTTACGAAATGATGGGGCTACTACCAAGCGCCAACTTGGGTATTGGGGTCTAGAAGTCATGGAGGTGCATCTTATCAAACCTTTGCTGCGCATTGAACTCAAACAAGCAAGTCCCATAAAATACTCATCCCAACTAATGTAGTCGTCACGTTTCTGAGGATACAGGATCACATTAAGTTATACTCGACTTCTTACAGGAACACCTTTTTCCTGAGTCGATTGGTGAGACACGATCGTGTTTGCTAAATCGACTGCACGACTATTTGAGAGTCTTTCAAAAATAGAGTACACAAAATTCTCACGAAAAGGCTCTTGCACTTGAGTTATATCAAACTTGTGATTATTAAATGGGAGAAGCACACATGAGTTTTCTAGGAGTATTCTATGCATTATTCTAATGTGCTTAGAACACTCTTTATCGACATCTAGCAACAAGGCTCGGACAACCTTATCTGTTGGGTCCCTAGATGTCTTTTTGGCCCCATCTCCTTTCTGATCATTTCTTTCCGTAGAACGGATAATCTACAGCTCATCTTGCACCATTCAAAATACTCTTGCAGGCCACCAAGGATAATCATCTGCCTTCACCCAAGCAATTTCTTGTTTTACCGCTCCCTTCTCAGACATTATCTGTAACAAACATGGAAAAAAACTCATTTTAGGATTGCAATGAAAAGGATAACATGGAGAGAAATCAAGTAGATGCCAAGGAAACGTTGAATATCTTCTGGTAAGCGCACGAACGAACGCTTGATTCGATTGTATGCTGTGCGCAGTCGCACATTCATGGATTCGTTTGACTACAATTTAGCTCTCCTAGCAGATCTACTGTTCCCAAGAGAGGCGCTTCATCCTCTTCAGAGTCATTGTCATATTCTAGAGACTGTTTCGCTCCACTCCGCATGCTGATTTGCCTGTGTCTCACTCCATCCCAAACTCTACAACTGATCGCTCTGAAGTCGATTCTGCTGCTCGAGCGTATCCATTTTCTTTTGCAGTTCGTTATTCAGGTCTGCTAATCGCACATACTTCTTCTCTGCTGCACTCAACAACATCTTGAGATTCTCGTTGCTCTCTTGCAGTGACAGCACTTCTGCTCGAGCATTCTGCGACTCTCGCTGCTCAGCCTCTTCCAACTTCCTCTCGTACTCTTCTCTCAGCTCTCCGTTCTTCCTTTCTGCACTTTCCAGTCGCTGCTGCAAGTCGCCAAACTTCGTTTCGACAACAGACAACGAATTTCGCAAGCCTGTGAGCTCTTGCTCTCGCTGATCGATTTCGCTTTGCAGTTGGGGTAATAACGTCAGCTGGATCGTCTGCTCCGCTCTACATTTCAATCGCTACTCTCCACTACAGTTGCTTCTTCTGTACTTCCACAGTTTCCTGGAGCTTGGCTAGCTCGGCCTGTTGCTCTTGGTTTACCGTAGATCCTTCTAGCTCTTTCTGTAACTTTACAACTTCATCTCGTGCTGCTTTCAACTCTGCATCATACTTATTCTTCACCAGCACAAACTTGCGACGACGGCTTTCCTCTTCCTGCTTTAGGGACTCAGTCACTTCCTTCTGCTCAGCCAATTCCTTCTCCAGTTGTCCTATTCGCTGCGACATTCCATTCTTTTCTTCTAGTTCGTTTCGAAGCGTCTGTATCTCTTCGTCACGCTCTCTCTGCTCGTGTAATGCCTTTTCAAGAGCTTCAGCTTGCTGGTCACGAACACCCTCTCTTTCCGACATCTCGTTCTCACGCTGTGCTAACTGCTGCTTTACCTCTTCTAGCTGCTGTTCACGCTGAGCTACTTTCTCTTTCATTTCCTCGTAGTTCTGGTTACCCTGATCGACAAGATGGCGCAAGTCGCCCTCCATTCGCTTATGACGCTCCACTTCTGCTGTGAGTGCATTCACGGCACTTTCGGCCTTTGCCGCACGAGCTTTCTGGTCGTCGAGTTCCTTCTCGAGTGATGCAATCTGCGCAGAAAGATCATCATTCTCTGCTCGCGAGGCCTCTAACTCACGATTGATGTTTGTAAGAGCAATCGAAAATCTGTGGTTGTCATTCTCTTTCTGTTCAATCGCAGCATTGTAATCTGATGTCAGCTGTTGTTTCGTCGTGTTTAGCGTGTCGGAAGCTTCCTCTAGTGCCGACTGAAGTGACTGAATGCGGAGTGTTTTCTCGCTCAACTCCTGCTGCAAGGAGGCCAGAGAATGGCGATGACTAGAGAGCTGCGTCGAAAGATCCGCGTTTTCCTCGTTTAAGTGGGCCAATGCGGCATTCAACTGCTGGTTTTCTTTCTCCAGAAGTGATTTCTCATCGACCAGTTTTAACTGGACGTTCTGCAGAGAAGAGAGTTGTTCCGTGAGAGATTTAGACTCATGCTGCAATGATGCAACTTGTTCCTGCAAAGAAGAAAGATCAGAAGAAGAATTCTCCAATTCTGCGATTTGTTCTTTCAACCTGTTTACTTCATCCTTGTCAGAACCCTTTTCCAATTCTGCGATTTGTTCTTTCAACCTGTTTACTTCATCATCGCCCGATTCTTTTTCCTTCTCCAGCTCCGCTATTCTCTCTTTCAGCCTGCTCACTTCACTATCATCAGATTCCTTTTCTAACTCCGCTATTCGATTCGTTGCCATCTCCAATGCACTTCGCAAAGAGTCCATTTCGGATCCCCCCTCTTTCTCCCTCGCTGCCTGTGCTGACTTCAACTCCTCCAACAACTTCGATCGTTCCTCCGAAAAGGCATCGCGCTCCACAGTCAACTGAGCACGAAGCTCTTCCATCTCAGGAGATACAGTCGACGAATCCAGCTGGCTCCGAAGAGATTCAATCTAGTAAAAAATACCAACTTTATTTACTTCTTTCTCTTTTTCAACCATGTCCATCTTCAGCTTCTCAAACTCGTGCTTCATCGCTGTAGCTTTGATCACGATGGAGTTTGCCTTTTCTAGCTTTGTTTTGTAGGCTTGAATCTACAATCTTAATGAGTATGATTTGAGCACCTTCTCATACGCTACTTTCCTATCTATTCGTTAAGTTAGACCATAAAAAGCTACCGTTTTGAGATATTTCGTTATCTTTCCGCAATTGTTCATTCTCCTTCATCAGCTCCTCTTTTCCTTCCTTTTTCAGTTTATCGATTTCTACCTTTAGTGATTCCACCTAATCATAGTAGTACACAATGATTTAGACCTCAGATTCCAAATCGTGGTTCAGGATGCCTAATCTACGAATTTCATCCGCCTTCATTCTAATATCATTGTCTTTTTCTTGGAGAGCAGTTAATAAATCAGAATCCTTCGCGGGTTCTGATTTTGGTTCATTACTAGTGTTTTCTGCAGAACCTATGCTATCATCTGACAACCCTGCTCATAATATGATTCAATACTGTCTACCTAGATCATCATTCATTTGGAAGGCAGCAGGATTTTCAGTCTCTTCATCCACCTCTTGATTGTCTGCTCCCCAACTAAAATTCTGAGGAAACATAGTACCAAAATGGTGAGAGTTATTTTGACTTTTCACACTTTTCTATGAGTACTCCTGTATTTTTCTCTTGTCGTTCTCGTAATGTAGAATCTATCTTGGCTAAATGCAGGATCAAGCTATATACCGCAGAAAAGGCAAAATGGAACCGAGATCCCTGTAGATAGTATATTTTACCATGCCAGTGATTATTATTAGCAGTTCAAGACGATAGAGTCAGGTCTGACAAAATCCAAGAAGAAATGTAAGTTAATAACTCTTTTAGGTCACAAATAGAGTAAACTCACAACAGCCAGTTAGAAGTAGCAGTGTGTAGGAATAGAATCAGAGATCTAATGAAAAGGAAAGCAGATACAGAAGTCAAACATACTCACCAACACTCGCATTCAACAAAGCGACTCGTCTCTCCGGAACCTCAATCCGAAGTTGATGAAAGTAGTTCTGTTTTAATCATTCAAACTTAGAACTCTGCTTTGAAGATCGCAAAGGAGATCGAGATAACTTAGTAGTGGATCAGATGTATAGTGGAGAGGTGCATTTGTAGTGCTAGGTTCTAGTCTCTACTCTAGATACAAAAAGCCCAAAACAATTCTGGGCTTCGATATGCTCTCTCCTTATGCTCAAGAAGCTTATCGTCATGCTCGGTATAAGAAGCCAGCGCGATATTTCTTAGACGTAGTGTTCATTTCTCTTTCTTATTGTAGACAAAAATTGCTGATGATTCTTCTCTTGTCCGTAGTTTTGCATATGACCAAATTCGCCTTGAGAATCGTGCACGTGGACTTGAGGTTGACTATCTGGACACTCATCGTCCTCACATTTCTCTTTTTGATGAGTCTCCTTCAAACAGCCAAGCATTTGAGTATCTTATTTTGCTTTTTCCTGTTTAGATTCATTCCCCTTTCAACAGATCTGGTAGGATCTGGCGTTGTAAGCCGATTAGAACTGAGAGAAAACCAGATTCGAGAGTGCATGAAGGCAGTAGATACAAATCCAACAAGTGTCGATGCTTGGATGAAGTATGTGCAGTTGTATGGCATCTTCGCTGAGGAAGCGGAGAGTAAGAAAGAACGTGTAGAAATATAGAGTTTAATCGTGAATAGACTAGCATGTTACAAATGCAGTTCGATTTACTGGGCGATGCTCTGAGGAAAATACCGAAGGAACCTAAGTTAATGAATGCGCGGTTCAATGTGGCTGTACAAGTGATATTAGAAGGAGAAGATGATGAATAGTTGGAAGGAGAAGAGACAATTCATGCACGATTACTTCAGTTACTAGGAGAATCGATTGAGAATGGAAATGTAATCATTTCATACTTAAAATTCGAGTTGTCTAACCTATCTTCTTATGATGTACCATTTCCTATTTGCTTTGGACTAGTATTCTTCTTCACTTTCGCTCTTTCATGATGTTCTGTCGCGAATGAATACACATTATCAAACACTACTTCGTACAGGAGTCAGCGAACTTACGATCGCTGACTACCAACGCCAGCAGCTGGCTGTAATCTATTTTGTAGAATTTCCTTTTATCTCTTATATTAGTGGTGCTGCATTGAACGATCTCGAGGTAGTTTTGCGCGTGGACTTCAGCTTCTTTGTCTATTATTCGAGTTCAATTTGAATGTACTGAATCTTGTTTCTTTTCATGTAGCCACCTTCACTCACGAAACAGAAACCACTTTCTTACAAGTTACAGCTCTTCCAGTCATATGTTGTTGCCTGTAGTGATCGATTAATTGGAAGTGATGGATATGAAAGCTGGTCTGATTGGACTCAAGCAGCCTTGCAACGCCTAGGTAAAGAAGTGGCGAAGAGTGAAGACAACAGTAGCTATCAAGTGATTGAACCACTTAACGATCCTCTTAATAAGATTGATGCATTCAATGACAGAAGCACCATGTGTAGGAGTCATTCACCGTACTGATCTGTAGTGGTAAACCGTTTTCCTCTCACTCCCTGGCCATGTCATGTTCCCACTCCTCAGGAGCTAGAAAATGCTCAGAGTGAAGAAGCAGCTGAAACTCCTGTTGATGAAGAAATGGGCAGTGCATCGGGTGAGTATCAAATGGTATATTCTCGTGTCCATGGGTTCGTTAACTGAATCTTCATGAAGTATAGTTATCGAATTCCTATTCCAAAGCAAAGTGGAGAAAAGGACTATTATGCTCGTATTCTCAATGCTGTTCGAGAAGTTGCTTCTGAAACCCAGACACAAACTACTCACAAAAAACTGAAACTACAGCAGATTAGTCAGGATGATCTATTTCTTAAGTGGGAAGCATACTGATCACTTCATTCTAAGTTGGTTACGAGAAGAAGATTTTGATGAAACTACGAGTTCTTTCGAATCTACAGATAATCCACTTCATTCTGTTGTTTACTCAGACATAAAGCCTATGTTATTAAACGTGACAGTACTATTCCCTTTTTTGTCATCACTAGCCTTCTCTTTATCAAGATCTTCTGGAGCTTTTACTACGCTATCTAGGGGTCTCGTTTCGATTTCACTCGTATCCACTCTATCAAAGGGTACATGAAATTACTGTGGTAGATGATGACGGGTGGATTCCTCTTCTTCATCCTGAAAATGGAGTCAATATGGAGCTAACGGAAATCGCTCCAATTTTTGTATCAAATGAAGTTTTTGCAGATCAACGTCGTCAGCATCAAGTAAAATGTCAGAATTCTTTTGTCATATAGATTCGAAATCTTTTCCGATGGTATATTTGCCATTCTACAAATCCATCTCCTTCGATCTTATTGTGTCATAGCTATTTTGAATCACTACTTGCACAACATTGTTTGGCTTGATTGTGTTATTGATCATAGCTCTTGATTCTGCACAGCAAGAGTTTGCTGTTCAATTAAGCAAAGGATATTTACAGTTCCCATCATTTCGAAACGATGTGCGATTCTTCATTAACTATATTGATTGCAATATACGGCAAGGACGCTTACAGGAAGCAGAACGTGTTGCTCGTGGTACCTTAGCTCTGTTTGATCATCTTGGAAGCGGTGCACAACGGCTCAAAATTAGTATCATTCAGCGACTTATCCATATCATCCTTACGAATCAGTCAGTCTTGGTTCCTGTACATGTTGAGGAAAGAATAGAAATGGTCCGACTTTGGCCAGAAGAGACGATTAATCAGATTTTTGGAGAGTTGAAAGAGTTGGTTGTGAACAATAAAGAATGTGATCTTGACACTGTGGAGAGGAAACTGCTATACCTAATGAGTGTGGAAAGCGACAAATTGAAAGCAAGCGAGTTTGCAGAAGCATCAGGTGAGTTTCCTTCTATGGGGTAATGTAGAGGTATATTGTGTCTTTGGAGATATTGCTGCAATTGCTATGTTCGTCTCTTTCCTCAGGAGAGGTGTCAAAGGATTAAAGGAATCACGTGACCAGATTTTCGGATTCCTAAAAACAGATGGGTATTATGTAAGAGTATTTTATTTGGTTTACAATAGCCAACCAATTATCTGGTGGAACGCATTCATGTGGCTCGCTTGTCTCTTCTGTATAATCATACTTTGTTACAGTTTTTATCACATAATGCATCAAATCCATCCTCCCTTGCATCAGACCCACAACTCTACTTCACAGAGGCTGTTCGGCACGACTGGATTCTTCCCAAAGAAGTACTACGACAGGAGATTATTTTTGCACTACGTGATTGCCCAAACTCGGTCCTGTTTTTGGCAGTACTATGCAAGCACGAAAACGAGAGCTTGTTTGTGGGGGTAGATGATCGAGTGTGGTTGACACTTAGCCTTTACGAGAGTATTTTAGTGCGTATGTGAGAGGAATGGAAAGCAATTTCATTCTCCCTGAAAACAAGCCTCCTGAGATGATGGGCTTTTTGTTCATCTACCTAAATACGCTCATTCTGCTTCGAAGGAAAGGATATCTGCTCAGTGCTCCAAACCAGACGATACAGCTTCCAGATTCCTACTATATTCGATGTAAGGGGTTGGGAGAGGTCTTCATTGTAGCCATGTACAATCGCTTGCTGAAGATTCCTTATCTCAGTAGCAGTGTGATTCTATGGAGAAGTTTCCTCTATTTCGAATTCTATTGTGGAAGTTATAACAGGGCGAAGCATGTGTTTTACAATGCAATCAACAAGTGCCCGTACTCGAAGGTGCTGTGGACAGATGCCATACGTGTACTCCGTCCTTTGATGAAAGATGAGGAGATTGTTAACATCCTGGGATATTGCCAATCAAAAGACATCATTCTTAATAATCGATTGGATAAGTAGTGATTGTTTGTTACAAAGAGATGGGATCCCACACTTTTGTGGGACATTCTTACCAGTCATAATAGAAAGAAAAAGGAATGAACGACGACTGGTCTGGAGCTTGGTCTGATGAGGAACCCAAGAAAGAAGGTAAGTGCAAAACTAGGGAGTGTGTGCTAATTTCGTAGTCGTAGATACCTGGTCCGATGACGAGGATACAGCTGTCCCAAACAAGGTTATTTCGAGGCGTTCGACGACAAAATCAGCTAAGAGCAGGATTTTGTGTTGAATCCGATTATTTCGTAGAGAGTGACTGGGACGATGACTGGGACACCTCACCAAAAGTATCTAGATCTCCTTCATCAGCTCGTTCGGCTTCCAAGAGTAATGGTCTCCCAATTCGAATAATAGTTAGATAACGATGACTGGGATGACTTTTCAAGACCATCGAAATCGCCTGCATCTACGCATTCAGCTTCAAAGAGTGTCATTTCGTTTCTTTGTTCACAGATAGGTACGAATGATTGGGATGACTGGGATGACGTTCCTGCGCAGCCTACTTCTGTGCACATCTCCAAATCACCATCGAAAAGTACCTCTCTCCCGTCACATTCACCTCAAGCTTCAACAGGCTGGAGCGATGATGATTCTGGATCTCGTTGTCTTTCCTCTCCGATCTAATACCTAGCTAACCTTTCCCAGATGTCATCCGAGGTATCTTCGCAGCCAGTGGAAAAACCAGTCACCACCATTCATCCCCGAAAGACAGGTCGCATGCGCAAAGTCGAGCCTATGCCTGTATGGGTGTGTATCTCTGATGATTGTAGGATGCGTTCGCTATCCGTTCGACGCGAGGCCGTGTCCGCAGCTCTCGTCGCCAGCAGCAACAGCAGCGTGAAGCAGATATGTCAGCGGACGAAGTGGAGCCTACAGAAGTCGATGAAACAGATGACTTTCTGGGACTTTCAAATTCTGCTCCAAAAGCACATCAACGCAAACAAGTTGATGAGTCATTCCGAGACTTTGAGCCGTCAAACGTGCAGTCCTCATCTACTCATTCCTTCACAGAAGATGCAGGGAGTTTTTGGGACACAAACACAGGAGAAGACATTGATCCCGCACCTACTTCCACCACTTCAAAACCTGGTTCGACATCTGCGTCACATCCAGATGGAATTGATTCGCTATTGGATGGACTGGGAGAGTTTTTCCAAATCAAAATATCCCAGGAGGTCCATGACAATGTGCGGAGTGAGTGATGAGGAAAGGAATGACTTGCAGAAGGTGCAGAGGGATTACGACGAGTAGGAAATAGTCTGTGGAACGGTGTTACATCGATCCTGGGAGAAGAGTATTCGTTGCATATGAAATTCGAAATCGATGGGAAGATATATGTGGCAAAGGTTTGCATTCGAGGAATATGTAATGTAGAAACGAGTGGCCGAAGGAGGATTCTCAGTGGTGTATAAAGCGGTGGATGAAAACGAAGGCGTGTTTGCAGTGAAGGTGATGAATGGAAGTTCTGCAGAAGCGATTCGATCAATCGAGCATGAAGTGAAAGTGTTGAAGATGGTGAAGCATCCTAACATCATGCCACTTCTTGGTTTTTCGAAGCAGCGAAAAGAGTGGGACATTGAATAGAGTGAGATTGTAGAGGAGTTGATCAGTTCATACTGCTAACCCCATTCTATGAGGAGAGTGTGTGGGACATCATCGAACGATTCAACGCTGACCCTATTCGTGTATGGCCTTTTACGGAACGTCGATGTTTGCAGCTGTTTATCCAGACTTGCAGGGCAGTGAAGGTATTACATGACAAGGGACTGGTCCATCGCGATATTAAACCCCACAACATCATGCTGGAAAAGAAGGGAGGCAAAGAAAGAGCAGTTCTCATCGACTTTGGATCTGTGGAGGTACTCGATCAACCTGTAAGAGATCGAAGAGATGCTGCAAACATAAAGGTCAGGGAGTGATGAGGAAATAAGAAGTAGGAGGATGCAGAAAAGCATTGTAGTGCAGCATATCGAGCACCTGAGTTGTACGATCCTCGACCAGGAATGAATTGTATGGAATGGAGAGAGAGATGATGCATAGTGGACGGAGGAGTGGATGTATGGGCACTGGGATGTACACTCTATGCAATGGCTTTTGGAACATGTCCATTTGAGAGCCCTGTAGAAGGAATCATGAAGTTGGCAATTTTGGACGGAAAGGTGAGTTTCCCGAAGGACAATACCTTCCGATGTTGTACGTTTTCGAATCCCTTCTGTAAGTTTATTCGGTTCATGCTCCGTGTAAATATCGAGGAACGAATAACGATCGATGACTGCATTGAGAAAGCGGAACTTCTCTTAGAACGCTGTCCTAAGCCTGAATCCTTCTTTCCTGTTTCCAACAAACATTCTAAGTCTCTCTGCATCGGGTAACAGTTCGTGTGGATCACTTTTGATTATTTCATCAATACACACCTCTCACTGCCTCACTCACAGATAATCGTGCTTGTAAACTCTCCTAGAGTTCCTGTTTCTATCATCCATACACTTTCCTCTTCCATCACGCACATACCATATATCAACACCTGTATTCTTGTGAACAGTTTATAATGCTGTAACTTCATACCATCCAATCCAGTATTGTTCGCAAAGATACACTGCTCTCACACAATGTTTGACCAAATACAATCGCTATCAAAGATTTTTCTCAAGATACTTCAGGTTCAAAGGAACCAATTTCTTCTGATAGTCTCTCCATGGTCACACAACAACATGTTCAGTTGCTCCACATACCCAATGCTTCCTTTCCTGGATCTGTCAATCGTTGCAGATCATTACGGATTGACGAATCCATCCATTCTCTGGTCAGAATGCGATTTCTGGGCGCGAGCTAAGTATTTTATTGTTATTGGTATTCCTATCTACTGATCCATAATTGTTAAATCAGTGGTTGGAATCAGCAAAGAACCTGCGTTGTTATCGATCATTATTATTCTATCAAATATGATACACTCAGGTTTTTTTATCATTCCTTTGGTCCCAATGATGATTTTAATAGATCATGATCTGCAATCATTCTAACAAAGAATCGAATCGAACATTTGTTTCCTGAAAATCAAAGAGAGAGATCATCGTGCTTTCTGTATATCTCTGAATGCAACATCCACAAGATGAAAAGTGAATAGTAATAGACTTCTGGTATTATTAGAGAAGTCTAGAGAAATGTTTCACTTGGTTGGAAATAGTAAATGAAATTGAAAGAGGTAGAGAGTGAATAGAAGATGAGTAGTGAATGAATACACAAATCAATCGATAGACAATACTAGTTATTCCAGAACAGCTAAATTATGAAAGAAGTGGATATGCAGTAAAATCTATCACTACATTCTCGACGAAGTGATAATATTCAAGGAAAAAAGATAGCAATAATATAAGCATATTATATAACCATGAGAAGGGAGACTATTGCTATCACCAATTTCAAACGCAAAGGTCGTCTAATGGATATTTTCAGAAGGACCGAAACACATTAATAGCGTAAATTCTGTAGGAACTCAGTTTCAGAAAAAATGCTGTTCTTATCAAGAGATTCAGTCACTGAAGTATTCCCCTAGGACATAGGTGATATCAAAGTGAAGTTTTGAAAACGAGATATCCATAAAGTTATCGCCATCGTAATACCAAAGTGAGCAACTAAAAGCTCGATTCTGTTTATGGCTTTGATGATTGAAATGAAGTGCTTTGTACACTAAATTATAGGAATAAAATTCTCAAGTGGTACGCACATACTACTGAGAGGTACTTAGTGTAATATATTATTCTGTAGAGTAAGGCACATAGAATATGTATTCATAATATATAACATCATCAAATAGTAACATACAAGTAAATTTCAAGATACAATAAAAATAGCAATTGTTAGCATGACTACACTACATGACTATAGAAAGAATAATCATACTAATTACACAGAGGGGGTTTATTACCTCCATAGAATATAAATAGGCAGCGCACCACATAGAGCAAGTATATAGTTGCTGCCTCCAATGCAAGGTCGCAAAAGTGTTATGTAGTATATATAACCATATATAGACAAAGTAATTAAATAAACAGCTCACTTTGAGAGAAATGACAGTGGTTTTTCTTTAGTATTCCTGTTCCAATTAACAGAACAATAATAACATCTACTGTGAGACTATTTGGGTTTCCGTACGCCTTTTTGATTATTCGAAGAAAGAAAAGAACTTCGAAGAATGTAACTCCTCGACACACCTTACATCTCTTTTCTCACTATTTTTTTGGTGTAATGGCAGAAATTGTTTGTTTTTGATGCGTACACTAATTGTTTAGAATAAGGCAGGAGATACATCTGTGGAGAATACCTCAGAGCAAATTGCACCTCCTTACCGTCTTCCTTCATACACTAA